>JAULBY010040299.1:0-13606 GCA_032358315.1 Ophiocytium majus
CGCTGCCGCCGCCGCCACTGCCGCCGCCGCTGCCACCACTGCCGCCGCCGCTGCCGCCGCCACCCTTGCCGCCGCGCTTGCCTCCCTGCTTGCGGCGCCGGGCGTGCTCTGCCTCCCCCTCCTCCTAGGCGGCGGGCGCTGCCCCAAGGCGCACGTACTCCCGCTGGCGGTCAATGTGCGCCGCGTCCACCCCCCACTTGACCTTGAGCTCATCGAGGCTGAGGCGCTTGATGGGCTTCTCGACGATGGGCACACGGAAGCCGTACGCCGCCTCCACTGCTGTGGTGAGGTCGTGGGCAAAGGTGTCCGGCACGTCGCCGACGGTGCGCAGGCCGTCGAAGCTGAGCTCACACACCTCAATGTTGTGCTCGACGCAGTAGTCGTACATGACCTTGAGCAGCGCGTTCTCCACCGCCATGCGCACGCACGCCGCCGCCGACGCCTTTGATGTGTCGGTGCCGTTGCGCTTCTTGCGCAGCAGCTTGTACTTTTATTAAACTCCGCTTAGGGCGCGGAAAGCCCAGCTTGTACATGTCCTTGAAGGGGCCGGCGCACCACTTGTCTGCGATGTCGGCGCACTCACGCCTCAGGTCTGTCAGCCAGCCCCAGCGCACGTCGTCGCCGTTGTAGGAGGTGCCGCCGCCGTTCATCACCTTGATGACAAGCTCCTTGGCGTCGCCGGGGCTGGCGGCGTACATGCGCTCCTGCAGCTCTGCCAGCCTGGCCTCGCGGTTGTCAATGTAGTCCTGCACCATGGGGCACTCGATGCCGAACATGGCGCACAGGCCGACGGTGATGTAGGCGTGGGCGTTTTTCTCGTCCCAGTCACGCACGTCCGGGGGCGTCATGAAGTTGGTGATGTCGCGGGGGAAAGCCTGGGTGCCCAGCATGCGCTCGACGTACAGGCGTATGATGCACTCGCGCCGCCACTTGCTGGCAAACTGGTACATGCGCCTGCGCCCGCCGTCGGCGTGTGGCAGTTTGAAGTACGCCTGCAGGCGCGTGTGCAGATCGGCGTCGTGCTCCTCTGGCATGGTGGGTGCTGTGGAGACCCCGCGCAGACGCTGCTCACGCACTGCCTTGCCCAGCATGCGCGCCCGCAGCAGCACGGGCTCAGCTAGCAGCTGCTCTAGCTTCTCGTTGTCCACCACCTCCCGGATGGTGGTGGGCGGCTGTTGTATGTAGCTGGCCAGGGATGGCACCATGGCCTGCGCAGTACAAGCAGGCATAGAAAATAAAATGACAGATGTGGGCACAGGACGCGTGGGTTTGTTCTATGCTGGCAGTGTGTGGCGTGTGTCACGTTTACCCAAGCGCTAGTGGGGCACGGACGTCGCCTCACCTCGCTGAGTGGCCGTGGTGCTGCCCCGCGGGGCAGGTACGTTGCTGCTGCCCGTGGGTGTGGTTGTGAAGTGAAGTGATGCTGGGTTGCTTTGCCTCCCCTTGAGTTTTTCTAAAAAAATAACAACAACAACGAAATAATGGCAAAAAAATGACAAAAAAATGGTCGGTTAAATTAAAACAATGTCGGATAAAGTAAAACAATGTCGGGAAAAAATACTATGTCGGTAAAACGGACAAACTGGAGCGGCAAAACACGAGAGTGAGTGTATGTTAAACCGAAAGTGTATGTATTTACACGCAGCATGCTGCGATGACTCGAGCGCGTGACTCCTGTGGTAGCAGCTTGAGCATGCACTGCACCACATCCTCATCGGTGGGTGCTGGCTTCTCGAGCAGCTTGGCGCGCCCTTTCCTCAACTTGTGCCAGTGCATCTCGCGCCACGCTGCGTGTTGTGCCTCTTTGCTGGTTCTCAGGTGGGCAAGCACGGCGTTCCGCGGTGCGAGTGCGCCGTGGGTGCTGCCGCACACCGGGCACTCTCCGCGGTTCAGCTGCTCGTTGGTGAGAGGGTCCATGTTCGCTGCTGTACCACTAGCAAACATTTTAATTCATGTTGTTGGAGCGCACGCCATTTGACCGCGGTTAAAAACTTTGAAAAATAATATGTGCTGTGGGTAAAGCAGCGACCATGAGTGACTTCGAGTATGAGTATGACGGCGTCAGCGACGCTGCCGATAGCGACGCGGAGAGCGACCTGGGCATAGAGGATGACCCGGCGCTGGATGTGTCCGGGGGGCCCACCAAGCAGCAGCGCATCGACGCGGCGGTGGCATGGGCCATGCGCAGCAACCCCAACCCGCAGCCAGACGCCATGGGGCACTATGTGTCGCCGCGCGCCACGTGCGACGCGTGGGTTGCTGAGCAGCAGGCGTCACCCAGTGGGCTGAGCAACATACACAGCCTGAACTCTATCATCGGCGGCACGCGCAAGGCGCTCGAGCGCAAGGGCTGCAAGTGGTGGCGGGGGTGGACGTGCACCCGTATCACAGAGGCAATCAAGGCGTACCAGGCTGAGTGCATGGCGGCCATGCTGAGCCGCGGCCCTGTCATGTGCGACCTGCAGCCTATGGTAGACTGGGTCAGAGGTCCCATCGGCGCCATGCTTCACTGTGAGCGAGAACTGTACATATGGCAGCAGGTGCTAGCCATGCTACTGACCTCCGGGCGCCGCAGCATCGAGCTGCGTGACCCGGAGTTTCAGTACTGCCTGGACCCAAACAACCCGGGGTGCGTGGTCGCCAGCAAGCTTGCCAAGAGGGGGGCTGAGCAGCACTCTTTTCCCATCATAGGCGTCACGCCGGAGGAGTGGCTCGAGGCGCTGCAGGTGTATCGCAGGAAACACCCCGCCAGCTGATAGACGGCCAGCGTGAGATCACCCGCCCGCAGCGCGTCAAGGGCAAAACATATACTGCTGCTGAGCGCCGGGCGGCGCCCACCAAGCTGAGCCTCGGCGCCTTCGCAGAGCTGGACAGGCTGGTTCGAGAGCGACACAGCAAGCGCCTCACCGTGCACTCCGGCACCCGCGGCGTCTATGTGGCGTACATTTACGGCATGGAACAGGCTGCTAAGGGCATGTTGCCCGGCATCGGCCTGGACTGGCGCGACCGCATACAGCAGCTACTCGGACATAGGTGCGGCGACGCCAGCAAGAACTACTCCTTGTTTTGTCACTGTCCTTTGGGCAGCCACAACGGCGAGGCCGTCACCCCCAGTAATGCTGCGGACATCGTACAGTACTCGCACATGCTGCCTAGCGACGTGACGCCAGATGTCCAGTCCATGCCACAGAAGCGCCCTGCCCAGGGCGATAGCGTCAGCTACGCTGCCGACGGGGAGGTGCTAGAACACCTGCGAGCCGCCCGCCGCCTTCATGATGCTGGGTTGCTCAGCCCGCGCTCTACGTTGCGGGTGGTGTGGGGGCTGCTCTGACCTGTGCCTTATAATACTCCTTTTTCTGGTTCCATGCGTCGAGCTTTGCCGTGTCCTTCCACTCTGTGACGTGCTTTGCTTTGTCTTCCGGCACCACTATCTTGACCACGTCGCCTCGAGTGAGGAGCCTGGCTATGCCCTCCACTCGTACAAAATTCTTTTTGTCATGTGAAACCACCTTGTAATTTTCCTTGCTGAAATTGGGCTCGTGAGATTCTTTGTGAGCCCCTTTTTTACGTAGCGCAGCCCATTTGTTATTGAAAACCACCGAATCTACCTTCACCCAGTCGCCCGGGTAAAGCTGCGTGTTGTATTTTGCGTTGGGGTCAGCGTGCTTGCGCGCCTTGAGCAGGCGGCGTCGCACTTCGAGCCTGAACTTGTCAGGGAGGTTGGGCACTTGCAGGTCAGAAGGCCGGAAACCGTGTACGCTGCTCACGGAGCTGTTCAACGTAGTTACCGCTTTTTTGAAAGCAGAAGAAAAGTAAACTGTACCATCGTTCTTTTTACCTGTTTGGTTTATCAAACTGTAAGCCATCGTTTTAACGCGGTTATTTGCTGATTCCACCGCACCCTGGCCCAAGGGGTTGTGTGGTATACCCAACAGGTGCTTGAAACCCATCTCAGGATCGGCAGCGAGTGCTTTGAATTGACCAGCGAATTCACTTCCATTGTCTGTCTTGATGACGGACACTTTTACAGGCAGCTCCTGAAGTATTTTGCGCACTTGTTTTGCTGTCGTTTCGCTCGTTTTGATTTTAGTGAGTACAGCCCACACATACCCCGTAAAAGTGTCAACAACGACGAGGGCGTGTTCGTACACTCCTTTTTGGAGGTCTGTGTACTCTAGCTGCAAATTTTTGAACGGGCCAGAGGCAACCACAGGTCTGACCCTCTGCGAGCGGCGCCGGGGCGCGTTTGTCATATGCTCATCGTTTATTTGGAGGTACCTTTTGCATTGGGTAAGACTGATACCTATGTACTTGCTCTTGACTATCCCATACAGCTTGTGCATCCCCACGCTGGGCGGCAGTTCTGCATATTCCTGGTCAAGCACCCCAAGTACTTCAGGCTGAGGTACCAACATGAGTCCCATAAAACTGTAAATGTCCTGACCCTCCGACTTGAGTTTGTATGGAAAGCGATTGAGCCGGTCTTGCGTGCTCATGAATTTGAAAAACCGGACGTGTTTGAGCGCGTTTTCCTGCTGAGCTGTTACAAGCGCGGTCGATGACATACCTTCGCCTGATTTTTCGACAATTTTGGTAGCAATCGCAGAGGAAGCAGCGGCGGTTTCGGTCATTTTCTGTTTGGTATAAGCCAATATTATTACACTTGCGCAAAATTTGTTACAGCGCGAGCAGGTTGTCGCCCGCCTCAGCTGCGATGGTACTAAAAGGGAAGCTGACGAGGAAGTTAGCCATGGGCTTAGACGAGAACGAGTTGGCCGTGGTCTCCCACAGACCAGTACTAATGCTCTTGTTACTCACCTCCGCTGCGAGGGTGGTCTGTCCGACGGTGCCAGCCTGGGTTTTTTCATAAAGCACCTGAAGCAGGCAGTAGAGGAGGAGCGAAGTAGAGTCGGAGCTGGAAACATCCGTCGCCAGCGCAGAGTTGAGCGCCGTTATGGGGATTGTAAAAAACCCCGCTCGCATACGTCGCTCCGGGCAGAAAGGAAGCAATGGGGAGAGGCGCCATGTGTGCTTGTTTACATTACCGCAACATTTTTTAAACCAAAGTGTTCAATCTTGAACGATGAAAGAGTTATATCAACGACATTTGAGTCAGACCACCTCCGCATGTAGAGCGAGTAGCTTGTACCAGCCGTCAGTGATACGATGCGCGTGGTGTGTGCGGCAGATGCGCTATACCCAAAAAGTAGGTAGTACACCTCGCCAGGTCGCATGGTGCTGCCGTTGTGCGAGAGCGCTAGCTGGAACGCAGAAGTCTGGTTCTGCACTCCATGACGCCCATTGAAGTGACAGCTCACCTGTACAGCAGTGCCGAGTGCGGTGAAGGTGCTGCTCGAGATGAGCCCGTAGCTGCCCCACACGCCGCCCGTGCTTCCTGCGGTACCCGTGTTGAAGGCGTACGAGCAGCTGCTCAGCAGCTGTGTGTCGAGCCAACCTCCCTGCGCGGTTCGCAGGTTACACCCGGTTGCAGTGAGCCCCGCGGTTGTCAGCCCCGATGCGTTGATGAGAACTCTTTCGGTGCCGCCCGTATTAAAACTAAATTTGCCCGTGGGGTACACATTGTGCCAGAAATTGCCAGCGTCGATGCCTATCGCATAATCGTTAGTGCTTGGGACATTAGAAACACCGTACAGACGCAGTCTGCTGCCGTCGCCGGGGACACCCAAAGTAGTTCCGGCACCCCACTGCCAGTGGACATAGTACGCGGGATTTAGGCTAACGATTCCGCTGAGCGCGGCGGCGCCGGATACTGCGAGGGTATCGAGTGTGCCGGAAGCAACAGAGCTTATGCGGGCGCTGAGCGATGCCAGCATCCTGAAAACGGTGCCTGTAGGCGCCGGGCGTTGCGCTTTTACCGTGCGCTGCACCCCGCTCACGCGGTTCCTGAGCGCCGCCAGCACCCTCGAGAAGCCAGCGCTCAGCGCCGGCTTTACGTATGCCAGTACGTCAGCAGCCATATTTAGGTCACTCACCCTCCCGTTTAGAACGGAAAACAGGCGGTACAGCGTGTCTATGGGCCCAGGTGCCTGAGGCACGCTGCCACTGGGGGCGCTCGCAGTACTTTCTACCACACTGAGTCGAGCCGCGAGCGCCGCCACGCTTCTACCCATGCTCAAAATCGGTGCCGGTACATAGGGCTTTACCTGCTTTACAGCTTTGCCAAATAGCGTGTCGTACGCCCTGGTGAGGGGCGGTCTCCGTACTTGCATTTTTGCGCCGTTAAGCGTTGTTGCCGTCATCGCAGGCGCATCCACCGTACCCTTTACGTACAGGTTGCCGGTGCTTGCGCCGAGAGCCATGAGCCCAGTATTCGAAGAATTTTCCCATATGAAGCCACCCAGAGCACCGTTCGTGCACCTGTTGTGCATCCCCCAGTAGGTGATCGACCCCATCTGAACCGCAGCAGCTCCTGTTACGCCCACTGAGTCGCCTTGGCAAAAGTAAGTTGCATACTCTTGACTGGAGGTATGGTAATAGACGGCCCTTCCACTAACACCCGGCGTGCCGGCGACGTACAACGAGTTGAAGCGGTTGACCGTAGGCTGCCTGCGAGCCAGCGCAGGCCGGGTATGCAGCGCCCTCACAGACGCGTTGTTTATGGTAGGGGTCTTCAATTCAGTACACTCAAACCCACCGAGCAGGTACGCATGGCAGTTTGCTCCCAAACTCGCTACTTTGGTGTCGGCGGCCTCGATGGAGCGTATGCCAGGCACGCTGCCACCTAACTGCGAGTAGCCCCCGCTCCAAAAGTTGCCATTCACCCTAACCCAGCTTACGGCGCGCTCGACCGCTTCTCCGGCAGCATTTAGCCAACTCCCTTCCGGCTGCATGCTCAGCAACCCCTTTGTCAAGTCAACTTCCATCGAATCGAGGTCTACGTCAAACCCCTGCAGCTCGTCCGGTATGGCAAACTCATCGAGGTCAACCCCGACCTGCACACTGGTCTTTTTAGGCCACAATGAAGCAATGCTGCCAGCAACTGACTGCGCGCTCTGCAAAATGTCAACAACGCCGCTGGCGCTTGTCGCAGCCCACAAGCCAGCGAGCTGCGATGCATGGTCGCTCAGCGTGCCGTCTACCACACCCAAGTACGCGCCAACATCTGTTTCACCCAGCACGAGGGCCGGTGTGACTATGCCTGGGTTCACAACGAGCCCCGCAGCACCCAAGACAACGTTTGCCAGGGGTGCTCTAGCGGCGTCGGTCACGAGCATGGTCCAGGCGGCGGTGCTGCCGGAGTTGGCGGCGTCGGTCACATACAGCTGGCAGCTACCAAACGAGTTTTCGCGGTAGAGCAGGCCATTCACCAGTTTACCCAGCTCAAGTACCTGAACCCTGTCATTCAGATGTACTAAAGCCCTGTCCGGCACTCTCACAGCCCCCGCCCTCGAGTGGGCTGCGATGCGCGTCGCGCCGGCGGCCAAAGTGTTCGCGGCCACTACAGCGCGTACAGGTACCCTAGCGATGTTGGCTGCGTTCTGTAGCTTTCCGAGCTGCCCCCGCAGTTTCTGCACGTCACGGCCGTTATTTAGCATCAGGGGAGCTGTACGCTTGACATTTAGGAGTCTCCGGGGGTCCCATACGCGTGCGAGAGTAGCTTCATGTCGACGTACCCTCGTAAAATTAAAGTTGCGCTCGGCGAACTGTTGCACCTGCGGTACGCGCGGTTGCTGGCGCTGCAGCGTAGCCTCATGCCGTCTGACCTTGGTGTAGGGGAAAACCCGCTGTAGCACGGGCTTTTGACGCTCCGGTTTCACTGTAAGCGTTGACTGCAGAAGGTCATTGAGACTAAGAATTTCAGCAGCAAGCGACTCGTTTGCTAGGGAAGCCATGCTTTACTAAGAATCGTACATTTTACCCACTTTCTGCCTGCCTTCGTTCAATAGTATCCAGCATCTCTTGTCTCTTCTGCTCGCGGAGTGCGTCTCGCCCCCTAACGCTTTCCGTTGTAAATGCGTCCGCACGTCTGCCCACATTTTTCCCCATGTTGTCGATCGCGGATGGTTTGGGGGCCCTCACAGTTGTCCGTCGAACTAGTCTCGTGGTGACGCCTTTGTATTCCTGCGTCGCAGCTGGCGTTGCATCCTGCGTCGCAGCTGGCCGCTGGTATGCGTTAGGCGGAGCGGCGGGTGGGTAAGGCGCAGGTGGCATCGGATTTGCCGCCCCTGTCTGTGTTCTCAGCATGCGCGCCGCACTTTCAGAGAGCCCGTCCTTTCCCGTCAGGCCACGAGGGCCTTGAGGTCCGCGCTCGCCGGGAGGGCCTGCTGGTCCCTGTGCGCCATCCATCCCATCTCTTCCCGCTGGTCCCTGTGCGCCACCAACCCCATCTCTTCCCGCTGGCCCCTGGG
Organism: Ophiocytium majus; assembly: GCA_032358315.1. Taxonomy (NCBI): domain Eukaryota; class Xanthophyceae; order Mischococcales; family Ophiocytiaceae; genus Ophiocytium; species Ophiocytium majus. The sequence goes on from JAULBY010040299.1 coordinate 8,370, forward strand.
CACCGGCTGGACCGTCATACCCCCTGGGCCCTCGCGCGCCGCGCTCGCCCTTTACGATAGGTACCATGTTACGCGCTCGAGCAGCAATGTCATTTATGTGTATGGTGCCGCCAGCATCGCGTGCGACTCGAGTAAAGTCGATTTTCTTGATCACCCTATCCGCTAGTTCGGCAGCATCAAAGTTGGCCGTACCAACCGTACCGACGGTTTCCGGGGCTGCCATCCTCGCAGCGTTGTTTGCTGCGAGCAGGGATGCGAGCGCCATCATGTCGCCACCCCCGCCTGTATAAGGGGCAGGCGCTGCGACGCTGATCACCACTGCCGGCGGTTGCTTGGCGGCGACTGGACTGCGCTTTGCCTTGACTCGCCGCTTTGCTTTTTGCTCATGGAGCTGTTTTTGCTCAGTATTCTCATCCTCGTCATCCTTCTGCCGACGCCTAACGCGCCGCTTTATTCGCACACGCGTAGGCTTTTCTCGAGGCGACGCCATGCTCTGCTACCATGTAGGCACACATTATATGGTGTCCCTTATCTCGCGCTTCAAATTATCAACAAACATGTAACTATGCGGCATGGCGGTATTCAGCCGGAAAAGCCTACTGAACTCGCCCCTGTCTATGATCGAGCCAGCCTCAGTATAAAAACTGTCTATTTCCTTCTGGTCTGCGGTACCGAAGAGTATGAGGTGGGTAGCATTTAGTCGCATCGCCCGGGGAACGCCTGTTTTGTGGGTTTGTGCAATTAAGCACAAACTGAGCCCCAGCCCATCGCCCACATGGCGGTGCCGGAGGACCATGTTGACAAATGGGTTCTCCCGCTTACTGCTGAATATTGCAGAGTGACTGCAGTCATCGAGCAGCAGCAGCGGGCAAGACCGCCTCGCACGCAGTTGCTTAAACCCGTTCTGGGCGAGCTCCTCGAGCTCATGCTCAGCAACATCTTCACCCTCTACAAAGCGTCTGTAGATGCACTCATATTCCAGCTGTTTTTTGAATGTATTCGCGTCGGCGTCGCATGACTTTACCACGTCCTTTGTGGCATCAAAAATGCCTGGGGCGCCGATATCATCATATGCCCTGTCGACAACGGGGTCAAAAATGGCCTGATATAGAGTATTTGACTTGGCGGTGGGCGAAATAAGAAATATCCGTGTGCACGTGCCCTCGCGCTTTAGATTTTGTATAAGGGTGGGCGAAATGTAGGTTTTACCGCTACCCGTACTGCCCACGGCAACCAGATTAAAAGGTATCCTACTTATGTACCTGCTTTCAACTGGAGGGAGGGTCGCGATGTGGTCGCACTTTAGCTCACGGAGCTTTGGCATGCTTGTTTACTAAATGAACGATATGTTATATCTCTGCTTCACTTGATGGTCGTACCAATCACTCTGCAGTGTGTCCTGCCTTTCGTTCACAGCACTGCATTTTTCGTCGAGGCTCTTGATCTGCTGTCTCAGGCTTGAAATTTCATTCAGAAGCTCGTCGGCGTCAATGTCCATGTACTCCGGGAGCGCCGCTGCCGCAGCCGGGGACGTAGCTGGCGGCGGCGGTGGTGCTGACAGCACCGGGGACGGCGGTGGTGGCGGCGGCGGTGCGAGCACAGCATCTGCGACCACAACAGGAGCAGTCACTGGCTCTGGCTGCGCTGGCGGGAGCGCCGCTGACGCTGGCGGTTCTGATATATCAGGTTCCTCTGGCTGCGCCGGCGGTCCCTCTGGCTGCGCCGGCGGGAGCGCTGTAACCTCCTTGGTAGCATGCTTCGCCTCGAGTGCCGCTTTGCGCGCTGCAAGGCACTTTTCAAATGAGCTCTGCTGAGCAGCAGAGCGAGGCCTCTTTGCCGGTACGCTGACCCCCGGCTCCTGCATACTTATTTTGTCTGTAGGGGTACATAATAAGCATGGACATCGTGCAGTTTGACCTAGCGCGCCTGCCATTCGACTGGTCATTAATTCCCTACCAGAAGCTTGTCGAGGCTGAGGCATATCTCAATAGCAAAGAGATCAAAATGAAGCAGCAGCTCGAGCTGGCCGAAATGGATATGATGTGCAGTTACCAACAAAGAATGGAGGAGACTAGCATACACCTGCGAGCTTCAGATGCAACGCAGTATGGCGCCCCGTACTTCAATGACTGCGAATTTCAGCTACCTAGGACCCTGGCGGCACCCGAAGGCTACACACTGAGCTTGTCCTTGCAATCTATGAGCATACCAAATACCTGGGTAACCATAAATACATACAACGACATGCTCGAGCTGCAGGGCGTGCAGTTCAGCATCACGCATGGTAATTACTCGGCGAGCGGCCTTATACTGGCACTGCGCATGCTGCTGCCCGCCGAATACACATGCACGTACTCCAGCGTGACGCTCAAGGCCCGAATATCCGCACCACACATATTCTCTATAGGAGGCACCATGTGCCCCGTGCTAGGCATTGCCCCAGGCAGCGGGTCTACAGCGTACGAAACCGCTTTCACAGTGAACCTTTCCGGAGCGCAGTCGGTGTACGTCACCACGCCACTGCTCTCGAACGTGATAGACTGCCGCACTACAGTGACTGGCGATGCGACGCTCGCCCGGATTAATTCGGCAGTGGCACCCGGCTCCATCCTGCACGTGGAGCCTACCAACACAACAAGCATTGTGCTACATGACCATGTGCTGCACACTTCGAATTAAACTCACGGACGAGCACGCGCGCCCCCTGCTTGCCTCTTTGAGCTGGGATATGCGCATCATAGTCAAGCCGGTGTACACAGGTAGGCAAAGCATGCCGGTGACATACCAGCCCGCTCTCACAGCATTTCCACTGCCAACAGTAATATAATGTGTGCCAATATGTAAAACAACATGGCCGCTTTTCTCGGAAGACTTGCATCATTTGCCCCCTCCTTTTTGGGTGCTGCAACGCGCGGCGCCAGTTTTCTTGGTCGAGCCGCTAGCACAGGCACCCGCCTCGCATCGACTTTCTCCCAAGTTGCCGCAAACCCGCTTGCTCAGCAGGCCATCCGCCGCATTGCCGGCGACTCCGGCGTCGCACGCTTCAACGCCGTGGCGGGGGGTGTCTCGAACATAGCAAACGCCGTCGGGCAGGCACAGGCCGTGCTGCCAGGTGCGTACCGTGACTTGCGCGGCTCCGTGGGTGCTATTGGCGGGGCAGTAAACCAGGGGCTGGATACGGCATCAGGCATAAAACGTTCACTCGCAGATATACACCGACAAGCTAGGCCGCCGATGTGAAATTAAAATGTGTGTTTTACTAGTATAAGCAAAAGCTATGGACGGGTCAGCGCTCCCTTCGAGGCTCATGTTCCCCGCTCTCGCCAAAACGGCCGTCACGTCCGCAGCAAAGTCACATATTGTCTACCCTACCGCCGGAGCTTCGACCAACGCCCCGTCAGGCCAGCTTGTTTTCGAGCTGCCCACAGGAGAGCGTAGTTCGTTTCTTAGGCCGGAAGATACGTACCTGTCATTTACGGTGACTGGGACGGCAACAAAGTCAGACCCACTCGAAGACGTTTCCTGGGCAGCGCACGGACACAGCTTCATCCAGAGCCTAGAGCTCTATAGCGGAAACGGCAGTATTTTGCTGGAAAGCGTGCAGAATTACCCGATCGTCGTGCAGACCATGCGCGACCTGATCACAGAAGGCGATGCCGTGAGGGCGGACAACAGCATTACGCTGAATTCTCACCCACAGGCGCTTCGTCTTCCCATGGCAAGGGTCCTCGGAGAGAGCTTCCGGTTCGCCATACCGCTCGCTTCCATAATTGGGAGTCTAAGCGCTGGGTCTCAATACATCCCCCTGCACGCCCTGTCTAGCGCGCTACGCCTTCAGCTCACTTTGGCAACAGCAAAAAGTGCAATCTGCCTCGTCGGCGCAGATGCGGCAACTGCAACCGCCGTCACTTACACGATCAGCGCGCCTACTCTCCATACCAGCATACTAAAAATTAGCGATACCGCTATGCAGCAGATTGACGCCATGACCAACGGCGTGTACCAATGGAGCGGCACCTCCCACCACGTCTATAGGACGCAACACCCTGCGGCACAGGTGAGTAATACGCTGTCGGTTCCCGGGCGCTTCAGCTCCGTGCGCTCTGTGGTCACGGTCTGCCGTGATAACGACCAGCTCGAGAACGAGTTTTACTTCACCAACGAGAGCCGCATTCGTAACTACATCACATCTGTTCAGCACGCCCTGGGTACTACGCTCCTGGACCCGAAGCCCCAGGATTGCACAGGCAGCGCTGTCGAGGCGTTCATGCAGCTCCGGCGCGTGTACGGCTACTCGAGCAGCGAGTCACAGCCTACCCTTCTCAATTACGAGACGTTCAAGTGGGATGACATCGAGACGGGGAGCAATATCTACGCGAATGCCGATCTGATGGGGTCGTTCATGTTCTCTTCCCTGATGCAACCGTTTGGCAACTATTCCGGTCTCAGACAGGGGACGGACAGCAGCAGTACACCCTTCACTATTCAGGTGAACATGGACCCTGCTCAAGCATCGTACATCAAGGCGTGCTCGTTCGACAGCATCGTGGAAACCGATTGCATTTACACGGTTGCACAGGGGCAGATGACCGTGGCGCGTTAAATTTTAAATTGATTTATGTTTTTCACATATCCTCTCGAATGCGACTTGAAGTGTATGCTCCGGCATTCCTGTCGCCGGAGTCATGCTAACCCCTACCACCCACCTCACGCTGAGCTCCTGTGGGGCGCCCTCGAATACCACTGAGCCTTCAGCCAACACTGCGCCGTTTGTTACCAGCGTCGCCAAAAACTGGTGGTCATTTGTTGTTGTGCTTGTTGACGCGTAGCGCATCATTTTGCTCGCTCGCAGCTGCAACAGTAGCTCTGCGTTGCTGCCCACTGGGTTTGCCGCCTTTATGTGTGCGACGTACCTGCCCTAGAGCTGGCAGCTGCGGCATTCGCACGCTGTAAGCATGGGGATCCCCCGTGTACCTGTCCCTCGAGCGCACCTCGACCAACCAGCTGTCCATCGTTACTGTATGTTACGCAAGATTTTGTTCAAACCAGCAGCAACCTTGGGCTCGTCGCCACACAGCGTGAAAGCATAGAGCGAATTTGGGTAACGAAGGACTCTAGGGTCAGCGGCGTCGTCGCACACACTGAAAGTGCCGAGAGTTGGTGAAGTGCCTGGCTAGGGTGCTTTAGCTCAGCGCCTCCATGTTAATGTTCATGTGTAAGTGCACATTCATTAGTGT
>JAULBY010040310.1:0-13604 GCA_032358315.1 Ophiocytium majus
AGCAGTTACAGCAGGAGCAGCGGGGGTCTTAGCAGGCTCAGTTGCAAAAGCAGCAGTAGTTACCAAAGTAGCGATAATAGTAGCGATTTTTTTCATTTTAAGTTTCCTTTTAGTGTTAATGAAATTTATGCTTAACAGCATCATCTTTGAGTTTACAACGACATGTACGCCTTTCATCACAATTGGATAATCTCCAATCATAACTAGTGGGCAAATACTGTTCCATAAACGATTCATTTTTATCCTGTTTCGCCTCATCGTAGTCAAGTTGTTTTTTGTCTTGCATATATATATAACGCCGTATCCCACGGTTCCGTTGACAAGACTAAATACTAAATGCGTTTACAATATATATCCTATCAGGGAATCTACGACGGCACCAATTTTGAAGATGCTGCTACCCCAAAACAAATAACCAAATCCATGAATGCTGGGTACAGCACTATGGTCAATGTTTGGCGTGATAGTGGAATACTCTATTTGGGCGTAACTCAACCCATAACTCAAGTAACCGAAAAATACTTGCAAGGTCCTAGATTTTGGATCAATGCCATGAATGATGAGATGCAAACATGGATAGTTACTCAACCTAGTAAGTTGTATCCAAATTACTTCTGGTTCCCTACTGATACAGAAAGTACCCCTGTAACTGCAAGTAATGGTAAAATCATTACCCCAGGAACTGTTCCAGTAAACAACAATAGTGTTATATTTCTACCTGAGATACAGGATAGAGGAATGTATTCTACAGTACACCTACGTTGTTTCGGTGTATGTAGTAATTACTTGTCTTTTATTAAACGTATGCGTAACGAAGGTGAGTGGTATTAACCACCGCGACCCGCTCTACGTACAACATTTGCCCCACCAAATCCCTTAGAATTAACTTTAGGTCCTTGCTTTTTAGGAGCCTTACCCAATCCAGGATTTGCTGCATTTTTCTTTTTAGCTTCTTGTGCCATTGCTATGAATGGATTCTTGCTTTTCTTTTCTTCTGTCATTGTCGTATCCTCACTGATTCCAAATAACTTTCTATATCACCATATAGTGCTAGCATCATTGCTATCTTACTATCATATAATCTTATGAAAGGTTCTTTTGTTTCTCCACCTTTATTTACACTAAAGTAATATGGGCATTTAATTTTCTTATTACATTCAGTCAAAAACTTATACCAATTAGTTTTTTTAACTTTGACAGGTAGGTCAAAATATTCTATCTGTGCTTCTTTGAATTTTATATCGCCCTGAGGCGTCAGGCGCAGGCTGTCACCTGATTTGGTGAACCACCAATCACTTATGATTGTTTCTATTGGGATATTGTTGCTAGGCAGTTGATCCATAACTGCTCTAGTGATAGTGTATTTTAGTTTTTTTCTATCACTCATCTGGGTACACAGTAGTACCATTATTCATAAACACCACTGTGAATTTATCTGTTTTAAATTGTGTGTTTAGTTTGCGACAAAGATTACGTGCATGTCCAGGATTACTGAAACTTGTTTTCTTGTACTTGGGAGTAGCATCTGGATCTTGATAGTGTTGTGACTTTAAGTTTATAGGTTGGCCTTCAAATACGACAGCCCATATACCCGCGGCTTCTACAATTTGATCACATTTATATGTGTTCTTATCTACGATTTCTAGCAGAACTTTTGGTTGCGTTCTAGACATTGTTGTTCCTTTTGCATTTTTCTCCGTGCCACCGTGTATAATTTGTAGGCAAGGTAATTGTCAATCCACAATGTTCGCATACTTTGTGATTTTTTATATTTTTAGACGGATGATTGTCCCCTAATTTAGATAGACTATATTTAATTTTAGATTCATCTGTTCGTATCTTTCCAAAATTAGGATTATCCTTGTTATATTTTCCAAACATTCCGTTATCTGGTCCTACTCTTTTAGATTTTTCTATGGATTCCAAAGTATGTCTTTTTCCATAAAATCCATTATTTTCTTTAGCCATCCTACCATCTTTGAATTTACTTTTCGTTATTTGGCTGTGTGATCTTAAAATAAAGTTTCCATCACCGTTGTGTTGATTAAAACTCAAGGGATCATTTTTGGCATCTACTTCGTGTAGGTACGAGGTTTCTAAATTCAGAATATAATTTGAATCTGATATACACAAAATTTTTCTATCCCAATCCAAAGGGGACTCTAGTAATAATGGTTTAACTAGATTACTGGAACACAAATAGCCGTCATCAGGGTTGCATCCTTTGGCAGTACGACACCCAACATACCACATACCTGAGGGTTTGTGTGTCCATTTGTATAAATATGCTCGTGTTCTACTCATTAAAATTTACCTCCGACTAGTTCAACTTGAATAACTTCGGAAGTGTTCTTCTTTCCTTCAGTACTTTCATAGTGATCTACCAATAGTTTAGCTAATTCATCACGTAAACCTCTAGCATCAGATAATGGAATAACCACATCTTTACCCTGCTTACTTTCAATATTCGCTACCCTATCAATAAATCTTTTGATATGAATCATTACATATTTATCAGTTTTTTCGCCTCATCCTCAGTTTTGAACGGACCTAGATACTCATAACGCTGAATAAAGATGTATTTAGGGCAAAATGTTACAACTGGTTCATCACCTTGATACAAAACATACCACCCTGCGGCGTGAAAACACTTGCTTTTCTGGGTCTTTGTAAATAGATGAACCTTGCGTTTGATATCTAGTATAGAGTTAAATACCTTCTTTGTAGTTGGATATTCGTTGAAGGGTAATTCTTTTTTACTTTTTTCTACTCTGGCTGTCTCAAACTGAATACTAGTTTGCTTTTTAATTGCAGTGGTATTTTTGAAATGAGTTTTATTGCCGTTAAGTTTTACTTCAAATCCAGACCCGTCGGCAATAACATTTCCTACTTTTTCTTCACCGTTGGTAACAATCCAAAATTGATTTTTAACGACGGGTTTTGCGATTAGTGGTTTTGACATCTTCTTCCATTTCTATTAGTTTTGTAATCTTTTTAAAATTACTTTGTTTATCTACTATAACATTATATGTTACATTTTCAAAGCGAATTGGTAAATCCAAATGGATACTAAACTGTGGTCCAACTGTTTCATTGATTACAGTATCATTACCAACTGTACCCACAAATGGAATTTTATTCCAGTATCCAAAGATACGTTCACCAAATTCATATTTGGCTACATGACGATTCTCTTTAAAGTATTCAGCTTGATTACGCATATGTGCCCCAAGTTTTATTATCATAATCCCAATGACGGGTATCGTATAAATTTAATTCAATAGTGTAACCAAATAAACTGAACATAAATTTAACTCCAGCGTGGTCACATCTTATTCTATAGTGAAAATATAATTCAACAATGCTATTTGTACGATATAGACTTAATTCCCAGGCTTTATGTTTGGCGATCATTCTATGTTTAGACCAAAGGAAATCCCAACGATCACTCCATGGATTGTTAAGTTTGAAATGTAAATCAATCATATTTTCTTTCCTGTATTTTCAATTTTAGTATTAATACAAGTACCTTCAAGTATAGTCATCTTTGGCTGACCAGCTTGATTAGCAACTTCAAGCATGTGTTTTTTTTGATTATCAATTGATAATCTGCATTGTGTTTCCGACTTATAAACATTCTGTGATTGCATAAAATTACAATTGTCATTTAGGCACATGAATAATACAGGTATAAAAATTTCAATCATTTTTCAAAATGCATTTCAAAAAGTTTATCAATACTACGTCCAAGTGGATTATTGGCTTTGGCCACACAAGTGGCACATTCTTTAATAATCAATTCAGCATATTTTTCGTAGTCAAATCTAAGACCAAATTCAGTCATCTCCCAACATTGAGGTTCAAGTTCTTTGATTAGTTTTCTCACACAACCTCCACTACACGATATTGACTATGTGGATAATTCTCAACTAGCCATTCAATCATGCCTTCCTCGTAGGGAAGGTATACACTATTAAATTTGTTGGTTATATATTTACGCATCATTATTTTTTCTTAAAGAGCATAAAATTTGAGTAGCAATGCTCAATGCATTACCAAACTCATCCATATGTCGCAGTTGAATATGGTGTAAGTACATATACAATTTGGTATCAGTTGACCAATCACTAAATCTAGCAATTAATTCAGGTTCAAGATATCCTTCTAATTCTTTAACGTATTCTTCAACAGTCATACTTAATCCTTTGTCAATTCAGCAACCAATAAGAAATGTTCGTAGGCTTTTTTTACCGCAGGGTTAGTCATTAACTGATCAGCTTCTGCCATCATAGCTTTCACGCCTGCTTCGGCAATATCATGTGAACTGGCTCCGTTCAAGGTACAAAGTTCATCACCAAACTCTTTAGCCAATTTCTTCCATGCCTTACGTTGTCCTTCTGTTATCGGAGTTCGCACAGGTTTCAGTTCACTAGCTTTATGCATAGCACGAATTATAGCCTCTTCGGCTACTCGGCTGGCTGCAATCATAGCTGCATAGTTGGGATCAATATTAAACCTACGACTCTGCCCACCCGGATATACCATCAAAAGGTGTGTACCTTTATGAAAACTGTCCATCCAGTCGCTATCGTATTCTGCAACAGGTACATACCTATTGCCTTTCTTTTCGTAATAAATCTTTTTCATATCATGTCCACAAACTATCACGAATTTTAATTAAACGAATCATCATTTCAGTATCTTCTTTGTCGTAGGCTGCTTCAATCTTAGTAGTAAGTTTAAGAGCCTTATCACCTGCTTTTTTACTTGCAGTATCTTTATCGGATCTACCAATCCAGTTTGTACCAAACTTAATGCGTAAACTTTCACAGTATTCGCTCCAACCACTAGCTTCGTGAGGGTCCGGACGGTTACGATATGTTACTGTCCACCATGTGTAAAGTTCTTTAATTTCTTTAGCACGTAATGCTTGACCAGTTGGCTTACCGTACTCTGGGTTAGCTTCATCTACACCCATATCTTTGTCAAGTACAAGTGTCATTGCCCAGTCAAGATGATCAAGACCTGCTTGAGGACAACGCCAAGTGCGCCAACGCCACCAGCCAGTAGCATAAAAAGGAGCATCATACTTCTTTCTATCTTCTTTACTTCCCCATGCGATGTGACTCCAGGCTTGCTCGACCTCGACAAAATCAACCAACTCATTAAATAAGCATGGAAGGAAGCGATTGCCAACATCACGCCAAGAACCAGGCTTAATATCACGGCTATGAGCGGTGAGAGCATGAGTACGAGTAACCCAACGGTTATTGATGTAATACTTAACATCGTAAATTTTTCTAATAGGATATGTTACGAAATCTTGAATATGTCCAAGTGCTTCTTCTGCTAACCAATACCGAACGGGGTTATAGCCTTTGGCTGCATCATTCCATTCATCCCAACCTTCACTAGTCTTGGCTCCGCCTTTTGGCGTACCTCGCACCCAATCAGCGAATGGAGTGCAAGACCAGTAATTACTGTGTTGTGCCATTTTTAAATACTTCCGGGTTATCTTCTACTAGTGCAATTAATGCATGTGTTTGAAACTTAACCTGTTCTTCTGTCATCTTTAGATTATAAGCATGGTCTAGAATATGCAATACTTCATGCCACAATGCAATCTTTTTAGTTTGTTCAGTAAATTGATTGCCAATCCAAATCTCTTGGTCATTGAATCGTGCTAGACCAATTGTACCTTGCATTTCTTCCGGGGTCTTATATTTTACCTCGTAATCTATTCCGCAAATTTTAAATTTCATTCTTCAACTCCGAAATGTTCCAAAATTGCTCCTTTGATTAACCCACTATCAATACACCCTTGACCATAAGAACCTATTTCAGCACATTCTTTTACAATCATCTCGGCAATCAATTCTACTTTATCAATTGCTACCCACTTGCCGCTGGAATCACTTCCATGTTCTTTAATTAATTCTCTTACTCTGTTATTCATTTTAATACTCCTATATAAGGACTGTTAAGCCATTTAGCATATGTCTCTGCGTTGTCAGAGATTTTGTTCAATTCATACTTACCACAAAACTTCATCAAGTGAATACCAACTTGAGGAATAGTAGTTGTACGCACACCCTCACGAATGTTTGTATCTACTGATAGTTTAACATCTTCGGGCTGCGCCGTAAGATCAATCAATATACGATTGCGTTCATAGTCATCACGCACACGATGTTCTACACCCTCATGGTCGGACCAGCGGGAAAGTTGCATATTGTTCCACGCATAGCCTTGCTTATGGCGATCAGCATATGCTTCAATCAATCCAGCTTTCTTACTAGAACCTTTTTCTCTCACGCCCGGAAAAGCACTGAATACGTTGTCGGTTGAATCTCCCCTCATGCACTTCCGGAAGAGGATGTATTGTGGATCTTCTAGTAGTTTAGGCTCTTTAGTTTTCTTATCTTTTACTGGACGACCTTTGTCATCAAAGTATCCCTCAAGAGTAATCAATTCTCCAGTGACACCTGAATATTGCTTTACTCGCGGAGAAATTAATTGTTGGTAATCGCTGTCCGTTGAAATTATAAAATGTTCATCTTCTGGATGCAAGTGAATGAACCGTGCAATTAAATCATCAGCCTCTGCCTTAGGATCACGCAATACACTACAGTTTGTGCGGTCTTTGAGGTAATTTGTGAAGGCCTCATACGTTTGCCAAAACATGGTATTTTCTTCAACCTCTGCCTCTGTTTGCGATAGCGTATCTACTACACGGTTCTTCTTATACGGAGCATAGAAGTCTTTTCTCCACGACCTACCTTCTAAACAAAACACAACATGATCAATTCCAAAACGTTTAACGATTTGATTAGTACTTGCTAATGTGAGATGAATTGCCATTCCAATTTTCTCGTCAACTGTACTACTGCGTGATGCTATATGACGGGCCCGAAAAAAAGTATTGGCAGTATCGATGAGGGCGTATTTTTTTGTCATGTGTGTATTATAGTCTACTATATAAAAATAGTCAAGTGTTTAGAAGCCTTCAAGATACTTTTTGGGATACTTGACACAGTTTTCCATAAAGTTATCAAGATGTTCACTATCCAAAGTTAAGGGAAGCCATTCTTTCTTTACAATAAGTATACCGGGAATATTTTCAATTTGTTTTCTATAATAATTTTCTAGATATTTTAATGTAATTTTCTTATGTTTAGGATCAATATACTCAGTTCTATCAACCCCGTTGGGTTTAGTAAAGTATTGTTTCAAATACTTTTTACCATCTTCTTCCAGAGTCTTTACAACAAAATCAAGCCCGGGCCTACTAATACATAGAAAATGTATTGTAGGGATATTACCACTTTTACTGTAACCGACCATGCGATCACCAATGTCAGTGGTAATACCGGGCTTGTTGTATGTTTCTCTGGCTATAATTTGTGCAATGTATAACCCAGTAGTCATTTTATGCTCGGATTAGATTTTGAAGGTCTTCATCTAGTGCATTAAACAATTGATACTCATCAGATGTATAGTCATCCAAAAATACCTTAGACAAACGTGTAAATGTTCCGCCATGCTCATAGTACATTTGTAATAGCAATGCTAGTGCTGCATCACGCGGCTCGTTTGGAACCTTCTCGTTTGGATACACAGTTTCATACCAAGTCTTCCAAGTGTTCTCACTAAGCAATTTAAACTTAGCGGGACTACCTGCAACATTCTTAATGATGTTACCAAGATGAATGATAAACTGCTTAAGATCAGGATCATTCAAATCTTTAGAACCTTTGATTTTGTTACGCAAAGTAACAATTGGTTCTACTTCAACCGCATCAAGTTCACGGTGATCAAAGTTCATTTGATGCACACGGCTTAGCCAATGTAGTTCTTCTTCTGTTACATTTTTCACCAAGTCAATTCTAGGAAATGCCCCTGGCTTAGAAATTTCAAATTCAGCAGACTTGTGAACCGGAATGATGTTATAGCTTTCAAGAATTTCCTGTTTAGCAAAAGCCTCTTCATAATGTTCGTCCGTGATTTCGTTAGGACTATCTTGTCGCTTACCTAATACCAAGTTTGCCCAACGATCAAATTCAGCAAGTTTCAATTTGTCATCACCATTGATTCCCAAGAAATGTTCTCGTGCAAATCTAAAATTATTAAATTCAACAACTTGACACTTTACAGGAACGTCAGTCCAATTTTCTTCATTAAATTCAGTACCAAAATATCCTAGCTTTGCATTAACACCATAGGATACTGCGGTATGTTGACCGTCAATAATGTAATAGAAATACTCACCATTGAATTTAATTTTAAGTACATTAACATATTGTACTTTTTTGCTATCCCATTTAACTAGAATTTTACTAACGTGCTTGTTATTGATTGGGCGTTGTACTGACAATGCACTTAACAATTCTTTTAGTGGGATAGCTTGGAAATAAGGAAGGTGTTCGTATCCAGTACGTGGCACTTTGTTCTTCTTAATATTTTTAACAGTAACTTTAAAAATAGGATCTTCAATGAATTGAAGAACCAATGATTCTATGGTTCTGGCATCATGCTCGTCAGGTTGCTTATCCAAAACGTTTATTGGACGATCTGAGTCTTTTACTTTTGGATCTTGTTTGGTATTCCAAACAAACACATCAATTGGATTGTATGTTGTATTTTTGGGTTTAGTAGTTTTAATTTTAGTCACCTTATTTCCTGTGTTAATTGTCTTTTTGAGAGTTGTTTTAACTTTTGGTCTACTGAGTTCTGTACTTACTTCAAGTTGAGAGATTGCTACTTTTGCCATAAATTACTCCTATGAGTTGATGAAAGAAACATAATAACACAAATACCATTTAACGTCAACAACTATTTTGTTGTATTTTTACAACACTTTTTAGCTGACTTCTGTGCGTCCATCACCCAAATCCTTAGCACGGACCACTCTCATATCAGAGGCCATTGCTCGGTTTTCCGGATCGGCCTGTTGTTGTTCATACAGTTCAAGTGCTACATTGCGACAGACTGTTTGGAACCAGCGATCCACAATGATAGTATCAGTGTCATCATCACGAATTTTATACCCTGCACGAATCAGATTCAATACAAATTTATCATTAAAATCAAGTTCAAACGCACCACTATTAATATCGTATGGATCAATCTCCATCTTTAAAATATTAACATAGGGTAGTCCCTCTGCATTGGCCTTTTCCTTATCAGATGAAGTAGGTGCTTCCTTCTTTACCTTAGGTTTGCGAGGTTTCTTTTCCGTTACAGGCTTTGGTGCCTCTACCACTGGTTCTGGCTTTTTGCCAAATAGTTTATCAAATATTCCCATTTTTGTATCTTTCAAATAATTTAAAACTGGCAAGGTTCTTTGCCTTTGACTCGCACATTATATCAAAGTTCTCACCAAATGTCAATGCCCAGTCATTCACCGCATCGTTCCAGTAAAAGTCGGAGTGTGCCCGTAGTTTTTGTTTGCTATGTCCATTTGCAATCAACGCACCATGATCGGGTAATTCGGTAGAGGAATGACCTGTGAGTACATCTTCGCGGCTAACACTGTAATGCATAGTAGGGCGCACGCCACGCCAACTATCAATAACCCTCTTAACCCTGTCATCAGAAGATTGAATATATTCACCTTCCCTAATCCAGTGGTGATGTATGTCCATGACCGTAGGTACGAGGTCAGATAATGATAAGCAGTCTGTAAGTCCATGTGTGTATTCCTCATTCTCTAGTGTAAGTGTGTTACGGGCTTCGGGTGACAAACGATTGTACACATCACGAATGCCCTGTGGACCTTTACGTCCACTGATGTGTACATTGATTTTGATATCCTGAAACTTCTGACCATAACCCATCATGCGGGCCATGTCAACATGATATTCAAATTCTTCTATACTCTTATTTACTACTTCTTCACGGTCGCTAGCTAAAACTACAAATTGGTCAGGGTGAAAGCTAAGACGAACATCATTAGCCCGTGCAGTTTCGCCGATGGGTGCGAACCATCGTGCTAGATTATCCTGCATTGATTTATCTTGCCAAAAGTCTTGCCAGCCATCCATTGTATAGAAAGGCAACATATCACTAGTTAGACGAACCATACGCAATGAAGGTTCTAGTGATGCTACCTTTTTAACCAGATTGTGAGTATGTAGAATGTTTTGTTTTGATACATCAAGTACCTTTTCTTCTGCTGCGCTACGGGTTTGTCGCTTGACCCAAGCGTGAGTTGTGCCGCCAGTGTTCAGTTCTTTGATAGAACAGATTTCGCCCTTCTTGTTTAGTTCCGAAAACTTACAAGCGAAACCGATGCGTTTGATAGATTGATTTGTCAAGGTAAAAGCCCAAAGTGATAAATAAGATATGTAGTGTAACATATTTACGCAATAAAGTCAACTATTAACGGACAAAAACATGAGATTTACCGAAATTATATCCGAAAACAAAAAGCCTGGATTATGGGCAAACATACATGCCAAGCGTGACCGAATCAAGAATGGTTCCGGTGAACATATGCGTAAGCCCGGAAGTAAAGGTGCTCCAACAGCGGATGCATTAAGAAAGTCAGCAACAGATGAAGCGGCTAACCCAGCACAGCAAGCCGCAATAGCCATTGCCATGAAAAAAGCTGGAAAGAAGCCAAAAGGTGTGGCGGAAGGTAAGGAAGATAAGATCAAGCAACTACAGGCCGATTATGCTACCGCAGTTCATTGGAGCAAGAATGAGACAAGCCCACAAAAGCGTGAGGCTGCTCGTCAAAAGGCTGAGAAGATTAAAGCACACTTAGAAAAACAATACAAGCAAGGTGTGGCGGAAGGCTCGGAAGATTCAGCAGAAAAATACAAGGCACATTTGCTAAAGACAGCACCACGGATAATGGATTTTTTAGCCAAGACTGTTAAAGGATGGCGTCCCAGCGAACAAGAAATGTTAGGTGCTATTGATACTGCCTATACCGTTATGAAACACACCGGCGATGTTAAACAAGCAGGCAAGGCCATGATGGATGAGTTGAATACTCTACACAGAATGAGTCAAGGTCAGCAAGGTGTGGCGGAAGGCGCCCCTGAACTACTAAAGAAAGAAATGCCAACACATCGTCATGCTGAAAAATTATTAGCACAAAATGGTGTCAGTAAAGACGATCCAGATTATCACTATCATCTTAATAACACAATAAAACATCTTCGTCAGTTTGGTAACATTGATTTGATTAACAAGAGTGACGAGCAAGGTGTGGCGGAAGGCGCACTAAACGAATTCGCCACATATGACCATAACGATGATGGTGACTATGATGATGAGGGTGATGATGAATTAAGAAGTTTGTATGATACCAAATTTGAATTAGAAGCAGAGTTGGATTATGCGGATGAGGAAGATAGAGAACATCTAGAATCAGAGTTAGAAGATGTTCATGCTAGAATACTAGAATTAAACCCAGATGCTACCCTTGAAGAAGGCGAGAATTGGTCAAAGTACAACCACAAGCGTGTAGGTGGCATGAGTAAGAAGTCTGTAAGTAGCTATCGCCGTAGTCATCCTGGCAGCAAGATTCAAACAGCAGTAACAACTAAACCAAGCAAACTTAAAAAAGGTAGTAAGGCAGCAAAACGCCGTGCTAGCTTCTGCGCTAGAATGCGTGGTATGAAGAAACATCGTACCAGTGCTAAAACAGCACACGATCCAAACAGCAACATAAATAAAAGTCTACGTAGATGGCATTGCGAAAGTATTGAAGAACTACAAGAATTAGTAATGATAGCTGAACAATTTATTAGGAATCATAAGAAATGAAAATATCTCAATTAATAACCGAATCTGAACAAGGTAAATTAGTTCGAGGGATGTTAGTACAAACGCTAGATCAATTCGTAAAAACAGGTGGAGATGCACGACCCGACGCTGAACTAGAGGAAGAACTAGAACCAGGGCAACAACCTGTTCGTTTTAATCCTTCATTTAGGGCACAGTACACACAACAACCTGAACAGCCTCAAAAACCAGAGACTGATCAACCACAAGACAATAGAAGTTCGTATAGCAAAGTTATTAGTCCAGATGACATTGCCAAAATGGTTCATCACAAGAATAGTTATGTAATCTATTATGAATACAAATCTCCCGGCGCTGATAAAGTAACTGAAAAGCGCATTACTACTGAACCTATTTACATTCCGCAAGATAGAATCAATGATTTAGCTGAAAAAGCAAATGACTTCATTGCCCAGAAATTTCCAACTGCAACTGATAAGTCTAAAAAAACAAAGGCTTATGGAATATTGTCTCGTTACATGGAACAGCTAGCAATTGAAGAAGCTATTAAGAGTAGCCCGGAAGTTAAGTATGCACTTGATCAAGGTCTATTGCCGCAAAAACTAAAAGCAAAGCAGTTTACAACTACTGCGTCTAAAGCTAGAAACCCAAGCGTACATAAAGGTTCAGTTCCAATTGTCAATGAAGATGGACAAATCATTTATGATTTAGATGGTTTGGCGGCTCGCATAACTCAGCGCCCGGCCAAGCTGTTGAAAGTTAATGCTAAAATGGTTAAGAGTTCTGGTGAGAAATATGCTATGGCCAACATTGGCATTCCTGCTATCGCTGGTTTGGTTGTTAATGAAAAAACAAAAGAGTTTGTTGTAGTTAATACGTGTCCTGGTGCCGGTAAATGTAAAGAATATTGCTATGCTACTCGCGGTGGTTATGTTCAATATTCGGCTAGTTCAGAGAGTCAAGCAAGAACATTAAACTATTGGTTTAATGATCCTGAAGGTTTCAAACAACAAGTTATTAGTGAAGTTAAACAATTAGGTAAAAAGGGAGTAAAAGCATATTTACGTTGGCATGATAGTGGCGACTTCTTTGTTGATGCATATTTACATTTGGCATTTGACGTTGCTCGTGCTTTACCTAATGCTACAATTTATGCTTATACAAAGATTGCTAAAGTTGCTCGTGATCCAATGATGCCACCTAATTTCTTAATCAACTTTAGTGATGGTGCTAAGCCGGACGAAACTAAACAGATTGATTATAAGAAAGTTAAACATAGTATTGTTGTTCCGGGTGACTTGTTTAAAGATCAAAAAACAACTGGTATTGGACTAGAACAATTGCAAAACAAAGATCCAGTGGCGCAGCAACGTATGAAAGAAGTCATCGGTGCTCAATACGATGTTGATCCTAAATCTGTATTAACATATGACGAAATGATGGATATGCCTGAAGGGCGTCAACCAAAGTATAATGTCATCGTAGTTCCTGGACTAGACGGTGACTTAGGAGCTGCTCGTAGAGATATTTTAGGAAGCTATTTGCTATACCATTAAACTTTTAGTAGTTCTTCCAAAGAGTATAACTCTTTCATATAGGGTGACACATTATCTAATACAGATACTGCTAAGTCACCCTTTCTTCTTGGGCCATATTTTACTTCAAAGTCAACATTGTTAACCTTCTTGTATAGATTAACAATATCTCTAACTGAATGTCCAACACCATGCCCCAAGCATTCTATCTGATTGCTTGATTTCTCAATAGCACTACGCAATGCGTCACATATCTCATTAACATGAACATAATCACGGACACAAGTTCCGTCATACGAACCATAGTCAGTG
>JAULBY010040321.1:0-13604 GCA_032358315.1 Ophiocytium majus
GTGGTGGGAGGGGGGGGGGGGGGGGGCGGGTGTTTAGCATGCATGTGCAGTAAACGCATTGCCTGGTGACTGGTGCCACTAGGCACTGGAGCTCGCAGCGAGGGGTTACAGATGCCTGTGTGCCAGCACACGTTTGTTGTGCCCGCCACCGCCCCCTGCTGCTAGAGGGGGGGGGCGCAGGGGGGCTTTCGACATGCAGTGTGCGTGCGTGCGTTGTGCGCTGACTTGTGGCAATAGGCACTGGTTTGTTGTGTGAATGGGTGCGCAGCACATCACCTACATGAATACATAACCTATAGATTTAAATACTTCAGGAAAAGACGCAGCTGCGCTCGGACTCGCAGGAGCGCCGCCGCCGGCCGCCGCCCCCTGCTGCCGGAAAGAGGGGGGGAGGGGGGGGAGCGTACAGCATGAGGTAGGGACTGCATACGGCGGTATGGCGGTAATCCTATGGCGGGGCCGGCCGTTCAGCATGTAGGATGCGTGTGTGCTTCGTGCGCTGACTGGTGGCAATAGGCACTGGGGTGAGCTGCTACACATGTGTGCCATCACACGTTTGTTGTGCGAATGGGTGTGCAGCACATCACCCACATGTATGCATAACCTATTTAAATACTTTGAAGTACTACTGTAGTACTTGAGTATATGGTATGGTACTTCGTAAGTACTAGGAACTACTGTATACAGTATCACGTGTGCTCATGTATCACACATCCCGACTCCTGGCGCGCCCATGAGCGCAACCGATTTCAAACCGCCTGCCCAGCAGTGGCGCTTCAATGCTCAGCTCCCTCACCTACAGGCGAAGCCCCCCCCGTGACAGGAGACGCTCCCCCACCCCCACCCGGCGAGGCCCCGCCGTTGCCTCCGCCGCTGCCGTAGGCGCTGCTGCCACCAGGGCTGCCCGCGGCGCTGTGCGGCGACCGTGGCGTTGCCAGTGGGGACGTGGGGGACTCGGCGGCCGTCGCTGCAGATGCTGCTGCCGCCGCTGCCGCCGCTGGGGTTGGGTTGGGTTGGGTTGGTGTGGGGGGGGGGCGGCGGCAGAAGTGGTGCGGTGATGTGGCGACAAAGATACATTTCCAGTCTTTTACACCACATGCGCAGGACTTTCCCCAAGCGGGGTTTTAACAGATGTGTGTGCATGTAGCTATACATACTTTATGGACATGCCGCGTGCACATGTAGCTAGACAGAAGTAACATGCAGTGCGCACATGTAGCTATACAAAACAGACATGCTGTACACACGAGGCTGGACGAAATAAGCGTGTTGGCACATCCCAGCCACCTTGTAGCTGTACAGAATGCACATGCTGTATATACGCATGTATCTGGTATACAGAATGAATATGCTGCTGTTACAGGCGTAACTACAAATAGTATACAGAATAAACATGCTGGCGCATCGCAATCACCTGCAGGATGCTGGGAAAATGTGATGTGGCACACGGCGCCGTCAGTGAGGGTGGCACAGTAGGGCTCCCCTCTCAAGCCGTTTGGGCGCCCGCCATCCCTGGGAATGATGAACGTCTGGAGGCAGAGCAGAACAGAGACATAATCAGTACCGTATTGATTATCGTCTGCAGGCATAACAGACAAAGAAACAATCGATGATGATGAATGTCTGGAGGCATAGCAGACGCAGGCACAATCGATAATGATGAACGTGTGGAGGCATAGCAGACACAATCGGCAATGATTTAATGTGTGCAGGCATAACAGACAGAGATACAATCGACAACGATGAACGTCTGGAGGCAGAGCAGAACGCAGACATAATAAAAAATGATGAACGTCAGGATAACTGAGACAGACACAATCGACAATAATGAACGTCTGGAGGCATAGCAGACACACAGACACAATCGTTCATGATTAATGCCTGGAGGTATCACAGACAGACACGCGGTGAAACCCGCACAAGGGTTAAGCACTGTCCACAGGGGTGGGAGCGCGTGGACAGGGCGAAGCTGCAGTACCAGTGTACATGTGTATACACATGTGCATTTAGAGTGTCTAAAGACATACAGAAACAGAGGCTATCACTCACACACAAAGGTTGAAGAACTGTCCGAAGGGGTGGGAGCAAGTGAACACAGCATCGTTGCACTAGATATACTTCATACACCGGCTCAGCCTTTTTCTTTCCCCCTGCTTCCGTGCTCTGCAGGCTTTTCCCATGCTGCTGCGCCCTGCAGCCTAGGGCACTCAGCTTATCAGATAATTCTGACAGGTTGACAGCCCAGGCACTGCCATGGCCGGCGTAAATGGTCGCTAACTAGTGGAGTAGCGTGGTGTGCGCACTTGCTCACCTGCTCAAAGGATCCCGTGATGGTGGCATAGCTGTCAAAGTTGTCCTGTGAGTCGCAATAGCAACGCGGGAAGAAAAAAAGGCACAAGCACAAAAAAAACCAGCTCAGACATCGCACCCATGTTATCATATGAAAACTCATCTAGGAGCGATAAACTCTAGGTCTCCCCACCGGTAGGGGCCATCACCCTGGGCGGACCCGTGCAAGGGGGTGAACAAAGCAAAGATGGCGCCTAAGAAGAAGCAGCCCATCTCGCACCTACATTATATATATCACCACACAGGCTTCGGCCTGGCTTTCTGCCCCAGCCACGGGAATACCTGAGCTCAGTCACCTTTTTGGTTTCTTTCATATACATATCAAGATGTAATGCTTCCAGAAGCCATGTACCGGTGTAAATTTTCTATAAATACCATGCGTAAGTGTGCGCCCGAGGGTCGCTCGGCACGAACTTGTACGTGCTGCACGCCATGCACTTCATCTACAGAAGTATTCTATAAAATAACAATAGGTTGTGCACACACGGGTACTATACGCTAGTAAGCCCTGTTGGCAGTTGTACTCTGAATCATCCCTAGCCCTCAAGGACACTGACCGGCGCGTGTAGGTGTGGGGCTGTCTGGTGCTTTCATCAGGTGGGCAAATCACCCCACAGGCTTCGGCCCTTCATGTGGCCCCAGCCACAGCAGTATCTGGGCTTAGCAGCCTTTTAGGTTTCTTTCACTTGTGTAACATAAAAATGCTTCGAAGTACGTGATACATATACTCTGACCCACCCCTATGCATGTGTTGTGCAGGGCCCGTGGAGGCGCACGCATGCTCTTTGCTAGCCCAGCCTGCAGCATGCGAGTCGCTGCAGCCGCTCACTGCTCCGCCGGCAAGGAAGTGCTGGCTGTCCGCGTGTCGGTGACGCTCGCAAAAACTGCTCAGCCTTACGGCGTGATCGCCCCTTGCTAAGACGTTGTTTTTATTTGCTTCTGGGTCGTACTCACGTACGAACAAAATAGCACCGTGAGCAAAGGCACCAATCATTAAAAATCCTGCGATATGTTGGTGCTGTCCAGGAGCCGCATCATTTTTTTTCGCAACAGAAGAACCACCAGATAAAGGTAACATATAAAAACGTGATATTTACGCTGGCCCACTCTTCTGCATGTGTTCCGCAGGGCCCCTGGAGGCGCACGCAGCTGTGGGCGGTGGACCTAGCGGCGCGCCAGGGCCTGTATGTAGTGCCGCTGCTGGCGCTTGTGGGGCTCGGCTGGACGCACGCGCTCTGGCGGTCGGGGCGGGCTGTTACAGCACGCCAGGTGGGCAGGCAACACGCATTCACGCAAATGCATGCACAAGTGTTTGTATTCATGTACAGTACTTCACAAGTACTTCAAGTACATATACTGAAGTATAAACTACTTCACTGCTGGAAATGGCGGGCCTCGTCTGGACGCATGCGCTCTGGCGGTCGGGGGGGGCTGTTACAACACGCCAGGTGGGCAGCATCCACACGAATGCACGTTGAAGTGTTTGCATGGATGTACTTGACAAATATATATATACAGTATATATACTGGAGCATAAACAACTTTATTACCTAGAAATGGTGCGGCTGGGCTGGATGCACACGCTCTGGCGTTCGGGGGAGGCTGTCACACCACGCCAGGTGGGTAATGCGCATTCACGCAAATGCATGCGCAAGTGTTTGTATGCGTGTACTTCACAAATACTTCAGGTATAGTCTATACTGAAGTATAAAGTACTACAGTACACTGTAGTACTTTGTCACCAGAAATGGTGGGGCTGCTGGACGCACGCGCTCTGGGGCGCTTACACCACGCCAGGTGCGGCAGCGCGCATTTACACACATCCCTCTCCTATTGCGGAGTGTTTGGATGTGATTCTCACAGCGTATAACGTATTTTATACGTTCACTTCAAGTACTTGAAGTACAAAAATGGTGGGATTGGGCTGGACGCACGCGCTCTGGCGGTCCGGGGGGGGTTGCCAGGTGTGAGCAACACGCATCAGCACAAGAGCATGTAGCTGGTAGATTATTTGCGCAAACTTGTTAAGGCGCGCTTCCTTCCTAAGCGCGTGAGGTTGGTAACAGCTGGCTGATTAACTCTAGCCCTCTTGTATACTGCAGCAATACATACTAGTCACACCATGCCAGGGCGGCAACGCGCATCCACACTCCCCCCTTCCACTGCACACAGTGTTTGGGTGTGACCCTCACAGCGTGTGGACGGTTATTGGCAGGCCTGTGCGCGAAAGAGCACGCCCTGCACTGGAATACCACAGTAGTGCATTGATTTGAAGTACTACAGTACCATTGATGATGCCGTTGATGTGGGGAGCGGGGGTGTGACAGGTGCGACGACGCGCGTCCTACACAAACGCGCACGTGTCAGAATTGTTTCGGCTGGCCGTGCTGCTGCGGGCAAGGTTGTTGTCGGCACGCCTGTGTGCGGCGGTCCGCACCCTGCACTGAGATGCACTGACGGTACCACAGACCACTTGCAGATGATAACCATCTACTGAAGCATCACACACACTTTTTTTCACAATAGGAAAGAGCTGCAGCTGCAGCCGCCCCAGCCCCAGCAGGTATGGCATCTCCGCACCCGAATAGGCGTTCCTAGTCCCGGTGAGCCGCCGCCTGACCCCCCTCCCCCACCAGGGACGCCAGCCGCGCGGCCGTGCAGCGCAGTTTGCGCGCACCGCGCCCCTGCTTATCTCGGGCGTGCTAGTGTTCTACCTCGGGGTCTTCCACACGCTGTCCAACATGCCCCTGGGCGCGCCGCTCTTCTTCGGAATCCACGCGCGCTTTTGGGCGCAGCCGAATCTGGCGACGTTTTTGCTGGCGGGCGCCGCGCTGCAGTGCGCCGCCGGCGCGGCGCGGGGCGCTGTGGGGCGGGCGGGCGTTGCGGCAGTGGCGCTGGTGCTCGCGGGCCTGCAGGTGCAGCCTCCCCGCCGCTGTCATCTGCATTGCAGCACAAAGTTGTACCGGGTACCTCTCTGGCCCACTTGTAGTGCCGCGGGAAAGTGCCAGGCTTACACTGGAGTGCATTGTACTGAGCACCGCCGTCTTGTCGGCTAGCAACAGAGGACAGCATTGTTCGTCGCGCTTTTCCCAGTCGCGCAGGTGATGTCCACAGGGCTGCCCGCGCCCCAAGCAAAATCCCATCCGAATTTGGTAACACCCATAAAGGCACTGACTGGACTTGTTTAAGGTGGCGATTTAGGGTGGCGACCTCAGCAGGAGCCCAACAGCCAGGGGTGGCGGCAATATAGTCGGTCCATTCAGTGAGGCGTTCATGTTGGCAAAATCCGTATTTTTCCTACACTTTGAAGTACTTGGTCCCCGGGAGGGTGACACTCTGCCGTTGGTTTGGTGCGGCGGCTGCCGCTGAGCACTGCCTCTTTGCCGGCGCTTAGCGCCATTTGCGGTGGCTTCTGCTGAGCTCACGCCCGTGTGTGTGCGTGTGTGCGGGGGGGCTGACACTCCGCCACTTGTTCGGTGCGGCTGCCGCTGAGCAATGCCTCTCTGCGCCAGCGCTTAACGCCATTTGCGGTCGCCTGCTGAGCTCGCACCCGTGTGTGCGCGTGTGCAGGGGGTGACACTCCGCCATCGGCTCCATGCGGCTGCCGCTGAGCACTGCCTCGTTCCGCCGGTGCTGAGCACAATTGCGGTGGCTTCTGCTGAGCCCACGCCTCTGTGTGACACTGTGTGTGCAGGTGGCGCGGTCCCTGCGGGGCGGCATAGACCTGTCGGACGCGGGGTACTTCTCTGCGTATGCGCGCGCCATGCTGGAACCGCTGCCGCACGGCACGCTGTTTCTTATCAACAATGACCAGGTCAGCCTTGCGCACACATATTTTTGCACAGCAGTGGTACCGGTATAATATATAGAAGTGTCAGGTACAGAGAATGGCTACTGCATATGCGCGCGCCATGCTGGAACCAATGCCGCACAGCACGCTGTTCCTCATCAATACCGACCAAGTTACCCCCCTGCGCTCACATATTTCGCACTACAGTAGCATATTTCGAAGCACTACCTAGGCATACAGAAGTGGTATGTTACAGAGAATGGCTGCTTTGTATGCGCGCGCCA
Source organism: Ophiocytium majus (assembly GCA_032358315.1). Classification (NCBI taxonomy): domain Eukaryota; class Xanthophyceae; order Mischococcales; family Ophiocytiaceae; genus Ophiocytium; species Ophiocytium majus. The sequence goes on from JAULBY010040321.1 coordinate 6,424, forward strand.
TGCTGGAGCCGCTGCTACACGGCTCGCTGTTTCTTATCAACAACGAAGAGGTTAGCCCTGAGCGCACATATTTTGTACTGGTACTGCAATGGTATACCGTATAGCAGTGGCAGAGAATGGGTACTGTGTATGCGCGCGCCATGCTGGAGCCGCTGCCGCGCGCACCCTGGTTCTCATCAACAACGACCAGGTTAGCCCCCTGCGCACACATACTTCGTACTACAAGAGTACATAAATATTTCGAAGTATACTGTACGGAAGTACCAGCTCACGGAGGATGGCTGCTGTGTATGCGCGCGCCATGCTGGAGCCGCTGCCGCACGGCACGCTGTTTCTTATCAACAACGGCCAGGTTAGCCCTGCAGACACACATTTTGTACCAGGTTACAGAGAATGGTTGCTCAGCTTTTCCCTCTGCACTGGTCCCCCCCACTGAGGGCAAGGTGTAGGGATTTGCTGTCGCCCAGCGCTGAGCTGGGAGCGCCGCAGCACTGTGCAGGCACATGCTGTGTGTAGTGATGGGTCACAGCGTATCGTATTTTATACTACGTAGTACTTTACACCAAATACGGCGTATTTCTACGCCCAGAAGCGCGGTATACGGCGTATTTGCCCTATAAATACGTTCATCTATATACGCTTTACGGCGTATTTACATACGTTATATGGCGCATAATGCGAAAATTATACGCTGTGACCCATCACTAGCGATGTGGTCAGTGACTGCAGCAGTGCATGATAATGCTGGAGGCGTGGGTACATGCGGAGATGCTGTCCTGACCAGCTGTGACCGCACCAGCTGCTATGTGGCGCCGGTGGTGCGCATTCCTTGTGCTTCTACAGGTACACGAAGTGTTCTTAATATAATGACTAATAATAATTGACTATGCACATGTAGTACCGGTATAGTATACTTCCGAAGTATACCAATACATATGACACATGATGTGTACACACTCCTTGTTTGTAGTACAGTACACAAATCAGAAGTATATGTAACCATTTCTTGTGTTGCGAAATATATATAAAGTCCCAAGACGGGTCTACTCACCGCACGCCCGAATTTCTGTGCTCTGCCGCGCAGATGTGGACGACCACGCGGTACATGCAGTCTTGTGAGGGGGTGCGGCGGGATGTCACCCTCATCAACATGAGCATGATGGTGAGCGCAGGAGGCAGCATCTTGTACTGCTGGCAGATGATTGACCCAGCATGCCGCTGCAGTGGTGCAACTGTACTTGAACTTCTCTGAAGGATATGGTACTTCTTATAAGTTTCTGAAGTAGTACTTTTGTAGTGCTACAGTACAGTAATACTGTAGTGTACTCCAAATACTTCGTAGTTATGTGTACAGTAACACATACCCCATATGCGCATATATGTGCATGTTTGTAAACTACTCCAAAGTAGCATGAGAGTATTTCAGCTGCGTCCAGTAGCACTCTGTGCTTCGCTTGTGGCGCCTGGCTGGACATGAATGCGTCGGCAGGTCTTGCCGGTGTGTGGCGCAACTCCAGGACTTGGCAGGACCAGCCCATGTTTTGAGGGTGTGCCTGGCAGGACACGGCCACTCCCACATGCGCTATTGCAACAGTCATATCCACAAAGCACATGGCCGGTACCCATACTCATTGGATACTGCAAAAATGTCCGCACGCGCATAGAAGTGCCGTCTTGTTCTCAAGTAGCCGGCTGGGCGGAAACTTTGGAGAGGCAAAGCGAATGGAGGTGCGCGTTGCTTTGGGAGCCACTCAAACATCCATAAGTAATCAACCCTAGCATTTGCTACTTCAGAGTCTTATACTAGTAGTTGACAACACACAGGATTGAGTGAGTTAATTTATCTTGGCAGGCACACAATTTCAGTACCGGTACTTCAGAAGAAGAAGTTACCGCCCCGCGCCATTACTTTGGAGCAAGACGGTACGCCTGCTGGTAAGTAACCAGGTGGCCTGCTGTACACAGCAGCGGCAGGTGCAACTGCAACTCTGGCATGTTGCCATGCTCCGCAGCACCACACTCACCACTAGGCATGTAGTGCGATGGGCACTGTAAAATCGCACAAGGAAGCAGCGGCCACCAAGCGGCCTCACCCGCCCATTGCTGCAAAAAGTGCCACCAGGATTGGCCACAGTAATGCAGGTGTCACACAACACTTGCCGTAGGATCCTCAAAAAATTGTGCACCATGTCCTGTGCGCAGACATTCGAGTGGTGGCACACCAAGCGCGAGCTGTACCCTCACCTCAAGTTCCCGGGTACTCACTATGGCAGGTGAGCTTTTGCGCACCTACCTACACTCACTTGTTTTCCAGTCAACGTCACCACGCAACTGTCCCCACGTGCCATCAGGCTACACCAGGGCGAGTGCGGGCATGCTTGTTCATGTGCAATTTGCAATCTGTCAATGGGTGCATGCTGCGCGCTGCAATCGGGCCCGTGCCAGCTGTGATACGGCTACCATACACGTGGCAGCATGTGGGGCCCATTACAGGGATAACCGGCCTCCCTAACGTAGTGACTCTGGCAGCTCTGGCAGCGTCACCTTCCTGTGCACTTGGGCTTCCCCCGTCCGTTGCGATGCGCCCCCACCTGTTCACATCACACATGCTCCCTGCCGCTGCTCACACTGTGCCGCGTATGACGCCCCCTCGCGCCCGCAACTCCGTAACTGCCGCAGCGGCGGTTTCACCATACACGACCTCGTCGCGGCGAACCTGCGCGGCGACGCGCATCCCTTCGGCGCGGACGCCGCTGAGCACCCGCCCCCCAACTTCAACAACACGAACCTCAACTCCAAGAAACGCGCGCGCCGGCAGCGCGTGCCCATCGCGATCGAGGGCCGCCCCAACCACGCGGAGCCGCTGCTGATGCAGAACTTTGAGCTCGTACCGATGGCGTTGGCCAATCGCGTGGTGCGGAGGCAGCCGCCGCTGGAGCTGCATGATTGGCTGGTGGCTGCGAGGCGCGCATGGGAGGCGACTGTGCGGCACCTGCCACCGCCGGGCCCCGGGGGTGCCCCGCCGGGTCCGTGCGGATGTCTGTCGTGCCGGCGTTGGCGCTGCCAGTTGCATCTTGCGTAGACAACCTGGTGTGCGGTAATACTGCCTGCGGACTATGTTTGCATCGACTTCTCTTTGTTGCCGAAACATGGTACCCGTAGAATGTCGCCATGAGGTATTGTACCAACGTTTCGAGCATGTCATAAAGTTAGGGGTCGCATAATTTCACGCGTGGCTGCAGAGAAACAGTCACTACCTTGCATATGGCACAGCCGGTGCTGCGCTTTGCTGTGGCGGTGGTGGCTGGCTCTGGCTGCTGTTGCAGCCCGCGCGGCAGCACAGGCCTAGCCCATGCGTGTACGTGGGCGATAGCGGCGACTCCTGCCACCGCCACATGGAAACGGGCTCATACCTATGCCTGTGTGTGTACTTCAGGGGCCCTTTTGGTCCATGTAGTCCAGTCGCAGCGGCACAGCCGTCAACTCGCGGGAGCACTAAGGCTGCCATGCGCGCCGCCACACAGAGCACTGGTACTGCATTGTACGGTGTCGACTGAAATGCGCCCGTGTACGCTCTGCCCCGCCCCTCTCACAGGAGGCCTGCCGCCGCTGTCCAAGTACACTGACGAGTGGTGGGAGAGCACGCTGTGGATCATCTGGTTTGAGCACCTGGCGGAGGCCGGCGCGCTCGCGCTGGAGCGGTCCCTCGCACTTGCTCAGCAGGACCCAGCCGCAGCGCTGGAGCCCATGCTGCAGGTGCGTCCTCCTGAAGCCGTGCTCACCTGCCACAGTCACTGCGCGCCTCCGCTCATCCTTCCTGTGTGCCAACTACTAGGCCCCTCCTCACTTACAGCCGGTCCCAGCATTCACGCCACAATTCACGGGCGGCAACCGGTGCACATGCCAGACATGTATCGTCCACTTTTACTCAAATATGAGCTCGCTTACAGCAGCGGCTGCTCTCGGTCCCACCCTGCCGCCGCCGCTGCGCCCGCCCTGCTCCTGCACGCAGGCCGCGGCGTGGCTGGAGTCGGCCGTGCAGTGCGACGCCGCCCGCGCCCCCCCGCCCGCGCACATTCTCAAGAACCTGGGACTGGCGTACATGCACCTGGTGCGCAACGCGGCAGCGCCCGCGCGTGCACAGGCGCTGCCGCCGCTGACGCCCGACCCCCTGAACGCAGCGCCGCTGCTGCCCTGGAATTTGCCAGAACATTCTGGGGGGGCGGAGGCGTGGAGGGCGCTCGCGAGCGTCAACTTTGAGCGGGCGTGGGCGCGGTTTCTGGAGCACCCGGACAGCGCCGGCGACCCGCAGCACGCCACCATCAAGGGAATTTATGAGAAGGTGGTGGGTGCGGCGGCGGCGGCGGGGGGGCAGCAGCAGCGGTAGCAGCAGCCGCCGCAGCAGCAGCGGTAGCAACAGCCGCAGCACCGGTAGCAGCAGCCGCAGCAGCTCAGCAGCCGCACGGGTCTGCGGCGGGTGCATGCGTTGGATGCAGGCGTGGAGCTGCTGTGGCGGCAACAGTTGCCGCTGCGGTGGCGGCGGTTGCCGGCGGCCCAGCGGTTTTCAGGTGGGACAGGCCACGGCGTATGTTGAACGACTCAAGCAGTGCCGGTGCTGCGAAAGAGTATTGACACGGTATTGATGTAGTGACTGTGCAGTTGTGCCTGTTGCTGGCGCGGAGCTGTGTACTTGTGTGGTGCGGAGGTTGGTGGTGTGAGGTGGTGGCTGCGGCAGGAGGCTGGTGCTTGCACTGGCGCCGGGCCGTACCACAGCGTTACGGCGTTGACCAGGTACTGTATTTCTATCAGTGCCTGCAGTGCCGGTAAGTGCTCTCTACTGCAAATGTGTAGTGGCCGTCGGATGCCACGCACATCGTGGCTGCACTGCTGCTGGTGCTGCTGCAGCCCAGCAGCCCAGTTCTATAAATAGGACAACACACAACATCCACTTTGGATACGTGTACACCAACATACCGGATGCCGACTATGGTGCCAATGACATGTCAGGCCCTTTCGATGATGCACCATACTTGAAGTATTTGGCAGCACCGTGCGTCAGGTAAGTAAGAACTGCAGAGCCCCCAGAACTTCGCAAATTATATGCTGCTGGTGGTGCCTGTTACCATGTTCGTCTGTATCCTGTAGTGCAGCAGAGCGTCAGCCTGCACCTTGAACACTGTCCTCAGTGTGAAACCAAGGGAAAAGATGGCACATTCTAGCAGCGATTGTATGCGATGGCATAACCTTTGTATGTCAGCAATGCTGCGAGCGCAAGTGTTCAGGTGAATCAGATGCCGTTGCGTGCAATTGGAATTTGCTCAGCACACTGCCTTCTAGTCGCAGTCTCTTTTTGGCATGACAGTGCACGGAGCAGTCAGCGGTGGCAATGACAACAGGAGCACAATGGGAAATTGGTCGCAATGTTACCCAAGCTGACCCTCGGTCAGGCAGGGACATGTCACAAATATATTGGCTCACAGAGGCACTGTAAAAGCCCAGCAAAAGCGCCTGCCAACCTACAAGGTAGGCGGTGCGCACGCAAGTGTTGTCCACAAAAACACGCGTTACTGAAGCACACGTGTACCTCAAGGCTGACGGTCAAAGCCGCAGATGTGCTGTCTGATGCTCACGGAAAGGCTCTCAGTCCGATTCGGTGACCGCCGCAAAACAATTAACGAATAATGCGCAAGCGACCTCTTTACACGCGGGCGAAGCCTTCTGGTCAAAGTTGCAAATGTGCTGTCCTGTGTACACGCAAACACTCCCAATCCAAGTGCCGGGTGACGCTCCTTGCACCCGTGCGGTCACTGCGCGGGCATTGCGTCCGACGGAGTCCAGTCACGCGCCGCCCCTACCAACGCCCGCACATGTTCACACCCGGTCTTACACTCGGTCTTACACTCAAAGTTGCAGATGTGCACTCCGCTGTACAGCGGAAGCTCCCAGGCCGCCAGTTACGCAGCGCAGTGGGAGCGCGCGGAGAGCGGCGCGCGCAGCACGTTGGTGCGCAGCCCCGTGGACAGCTCTTGACAACGTGCCACAATCGCGTGCAGACTGTTCTGTGGGCGGGTCCTCGGCCGCGCGCGCCGCGTGCACCTCCGCGCCCTGTCCGCGCTACAAGCGCACGCGCGAGGTGGCACACCCGCGCCGCCACTGGCAGCTCGCACTTGCTGAGGACGGCGCGCCGGCGTGGCCTCAGCCCCTGAAAGCTGGTGCGTGCCTCACGCCGCCGCGTGCGCCGGTGAGTGTGCGGCGAAAGGGCGTGCGCGCGCCTGCTTGCACCACATCGCCCGCGCCCGCACTGCGCGCACAACTCGCACGCCGCCGCTACCAACGCCGTAGCCACCGCAACAAGTCCTGGAGCGGACCACTGCTGCCTAGTAGCCCGCGGGCGGAGGGGAAGGGGACCACGGGCGCTCGCCCCTGCGGCTGGCGCTGCGGCTGCCGCGCCCCCTCCGCTGCTCAGCGGAAGTGGCGGTCAACCCCCTGCCTCCGCCTGCCTTGTGCTCAGTGGCAGCCTGAGCGCGTCTGGCGGCCACCGCAGCCAGTGCGGGCGGCGGTGCGCGGATGCGCATCCCCTGGTGCTCGGGCTTGCGCTGCGGCTTCGCCTCCTGGCGCGGTGACGCATGGAGGAGGGGGCAGGAATGTACATCTGTTAGATGCTACAGCAGTATTTTGCCAGTATTTTGCATGCTTCAATGAATGAATGTGTGATTTCTGGCATCATGGCGCGGCCCGGGCTACCGCCGGCGTAGCGAGACACTAGCAATGGCGCACACGCCAAGCACTGCGTCGGCATGCAAGTTCTTTCCAAGCTCAGCAGCCTGCTGTGGCACTGTCAACTTCGTCACAAACCCGCAGAGCACCTGCCAACTTCACTGCGCCTCACCTGCAGCTGCAGCGCGGCGGGCTCGCACTTCTTGAGGCAGGAGCGGCGCGGCTCTGGCCTGCTGCCCAAAGGCGCCAGCATCAGCACGCCCGTCCCGCCAGCAGGCCCCGGCACCGCCTGCGGGTACGGCGCAGGGCCGAGTCCCAGCCAGGACGGCGTGCGCAGCTCCACTGTGGTGACAGGCCAAAGTCACTCACTTTTCAGGGGTTTCTGGTATAGAAAACACCCAGTGGCAGTACTGGTGTGGGCGGGTACTTTCTATGGTAAACAGCTTGACTGTGGCAGCACATAG
>JAULBY010040332.1:0-38821 GCA_032358315.1 Ophiocytium majus
CACTTCCATGGGCCAGCTACCAGCACTGAGCACCAGACATCACTCCTACACGCCTGTGCCAAGCTGTTGGTATCACTTGTTTTCTTAGCATTAGCCATGTACGCCGCATATACGGACCGTATACAGCGTATATGGCTCGCTCATATACGTTTCGTCGCAACCCTACACACACGGCCACCTTCGCACGTGCCCACTGCCTGTACGCACGCATCCGAACGCTTCTGATCAGGGCTGCAGCACCGCGTTGTTGCGCACAATTCTCCCCCCTCTAGTGCCATGTCGGAGGTCCACTGCGAGCACGTGCTGCGGCTGGCGCTGGCGCGCTGTGACAGGCTGTTACGCAAACCCTGGCTCACGTCTGGCTCTGACCCCTCCAAGGCGGCACATGCAGCTGGTGAGTTTTTATTCAGATGGATCCTAAAGGGAGAGCGAGCCTGCAGCAGCCCTAACTCTCGTTGGTGGGGAGGGGTGCTTGGAAGGCTGAAAACGTTCCGCCGCACACCTGTTGATACTCGGTTCGTCTTCACCCAACACATCCTCGAACAACGCCAAGGGGGTGTACACTCAAATCTCATTCTGCATGTTCGCCCTATGTTGCTGCTGCTCCCCGACAGTCCTGGATGCTGCTGCCGCGGACCTTCCTGCCACGGCTGCAGAGCTGCTCGCGGTGGCGCACGTGCTCGAGGAGTTCGAGACCTCAACATGTGGTGTCACATGCCAGCTTGCGGCCATAGACATGGCGCAGCAACGGCTGGAGACCGTCAAGGGGGTGCTGCAGCAGCGGGAGCAGCAGGGCGGCGAACAGCACCGGGACAGCCGGTCCCGCGCGGAGACCACGGGTGCAAAGGCAGAGGTGGTGTCCACCACCGGCCTGATGATCCACATCGTGTCCTTCATCGGCCGCGGGGAGTGGCTGTACGTGGCGGCAGTCAGCAGGATGCTACGTGCCGCCTACACCTCCTTCACTGCGGTGCAGCACGGGCTGCGGTGGGTGTGCACGACACGGTCGGCTGCTGCGGTGGGGTCGATGACGCGGCTGGAGCTGGCGCTAGCGTGCGGCTTGCAGGACAGCCGGCCAGTGGCCCTTAACAACCGTGATTTCCGCTACGCAGTGGGGCGCAGCGGGTCCTGGGAGGTGGTTCAACGCGTGCAGCAGCTGGGCATGCAATTGGACATGAGTGTCCTAAATGGGGCTGCGCAGACAGGCAAGCTGGGGCTGATGCTGCGGGCCCAGCAGTGCCTGTTGCAGCCTGAGACCATCCCACCAAAACGGTGGGAAAATGCTGGTTACCGTCTTGCAGTTGCAGGGGCGGACGCTGCAGCATTTGCTTGGCTGTCGCAGCAGCTGCTGCGCACACCAAACAGTAATTGGCCGGTGTGGTACTGCACCACCCTGTGCTGGTATGCTGCCTGCCACGGACACCTCAGCATGCTTCAGCTGCTCATGGATGCTGAGGGGGGGCAGCTGCTGTTTGGGCCACTTGTCAACCCATCACATGAAGAGGTGTGCAGCCCAGCCTATGCAGGTGTTGCACCTCGCCTGATTTGGACAGACGACGATGGGTGCAAGCACCTGGTGCAGCCAGCAGAGGGTGCTGCAGTCATCGGCAACATGCGCATGCTGCAGTGGCTGGATACGCAGTCTTGTGTACGCACTTCGAATGCACCAGCTGAAGCTGCTTACTTAGGGCAGCTACACGTGCTCAAGTGGCTAATTGGCCAGGGCTGGCCCTTGAGTGCGACAAGCATCTGTCACTGGACGCTGCGCACCAAGCTTGCTGTGCCACTGCAGCTGGAGTGGTTGCGCGATCATGGGTTCGGCGACTGGAGCGCAGGTGGCATGGCCAAAATGTTGGCGCTTGTAATGTGGTTCCCCACATGTGCATATGCTGGTTAGCTGAGTGGTGGGATGCAGTGCCAGCATACGCCACCTTGCTTCTTGGTTGCACCTCAGCGCTGCCTTCACCTCAATGTGGTTGCTTGTAGCAACGGCTTGCACCTCACCAGTTTCGGTCGTCGCTTGATTCAGCGCATGAGTACACTTCTTGTAGCGGCCAGCCCTAGCAGGGCATGACACACCACAGACCAGAGGCCAAGGCAAGCAGACAGCAACGCTGTCTGCCTAAACCAGAGTTTCATTTTGTTGGTATTCCGTTTGTGAATAAGCATCTGCAGCACCACAGAGGGGTGCTGCATTGTTTAAGTATACTACTTCAAGTGCCAAGAACCACATGATACTCTACATGTCTGCCATGCCATGTTGTGTTACTGCACGCTTGAGGGCAGCACTGCAACACTGATATGCGCAGCCGGTCACAAGTCTGGCAGCGTACTCAGGCTTAGTGAGGGCAGGTGCCAAGAAAATGTGCAAAAACAGAGCCATGTGGAATAAAAAAAGCAATGGGGTGTTGGCAAAAGGATATGTGAGGCACAAGTGCTGAGCAGCTGGACCTATCGAGAGCTGGCGATGGGCTGAAAACAGAGAGCTCTGTCTCTGAATAATTGTTAAGCTGGTGTCATGCTGAAAAAAAAAGCAGCTGATCACTCGAGCCTTGGAAATGCGATTTATGCACCCCCTAAAACTCTTACAGTGCTACAGCCTGAGTACACCCGCAAATCTGACTGCAGTTGGCTCCTGTTCACACTTGTATTGTACTACAGTACTGCCAGTATGTGCTAGTTACCAGCTGTAAGTTCCAGCTGCAGATGCAGAGGCGCCCTTGATTGCTGCTTAGCACAACCAAAGTGTTGGTGCACACACACACCAGACGAAAACATAAATGCTTATTTATAAGTTTGAGCATGGCATTCAATGAAGTTCATGTGCCCCCCTAAAAGATTGCGGTATCTACCCATGCCATGGTGCTGGCTGCCAGGCGAGCAAGCGCTCTACACAGGCCAACTACAAATGGGTAAGTGGTGGCGGGGGCTGCCTTGATCTCAGGCCGCTGGATTGGTACTACTAGTACTATGCAGTGCACCTGGCGTGTGCCCCCCTTACCTCCACATTCAACACCACATATGTGCTCCAGCATTTGCTTAATTTAAAGCGTAGAAGTGAGCACGCCTGTGTTGTGTCCAAGCCATGAGGCACCACACAAGAACAGTGCAAGTTTCACACCACCTGGGCCTGATGAATTTATCAAAATTTCGGCATGTGGGTGAAGCCCCGCCTGATGCCCTCGCAACGCTGCAGGCACGCACTTGGCTGCCGCACTGTCTACCGCACGAGCACCACCGGCAGTGGCACCATGCAGCCCCCTGATAGCTATGATGGCCTGCAAGGCTATGCGCCCGCACAGTCCCCCTGCACACGCCCCAACCCGGCAGCCCCTTCTAGAGTGCCACAATCGCAGCTTCGCTGTGACTTCAACAGTTTTGGCAGCTGCAAACGTGTCATGCACACCATGTGCTGGTGGCACCCTCCTACCATACGCTCTCTGCTTGTGACTGGGCTGCCGCAGTGGCGCTACTACCACTGCTGCGCGACCAGCACTGCTGCCGCTGTGGCGCTGCGACCAGTGCCTGCCGGGAAAGCTGCCAAGATCTTGAGGTGGCCCGGCTGCTGCTGCTGTGTCTAATGGCGTGCGCAAGGTCAGCCTGTCAGCTCAGCCCTGAGTGCAGCCATGCACAGTGACTGACCCCAGTGCGAGCACCCTGTCGAGCCTGCTACAGAAAGGCCTGGGCTGTGGGGTGGAGCTACCCTTCAACAGCAGTTGAACACAACGCATCTGCTAAGTGCTAGGCGCACTTCCTTCTGCTGAGCACGTGGCGCCATGAGCCCGCCAGCTGCTGAGCTGCAGCCTCGCCAGCTCCGGAACAGCTGCTGCCGAGCCGTTTATGCTGCTCAGCACCAGTGCTTCTGCTCAGCAGCACTGCGCTTTTTCTGCTCAGCAGCACTGCAGCATCGCTGCCACCCAGCAGCCCCATGGCCGCTGCCCCAACGCGCTCACTCCATGACGCTGAAGCTCTTCACCTGTGTTTTCATGAGCTCAGTGTAGGGCCCCCCTTGCATCAGCAGCGACTGGTGCGTACCCTCCTCCAACACCGCCCCTCCACCAATCACACAGATTTTATCCGCGCTCACAACGGTGCTGAGACGGTGCGCAATCACGAGGACCGTTCTTCCTTCCATGAGCCGTTCCAGGGCCTCCTGGACCAGCGCCTCGCTCTGCGCGTCCAGTGCGCTGGTGGCCTGCTCAGCAGCAGCAGAGGGGGTGGTGCTCAGCAGCAGACAGGGCGGTGCTCAGCAGCAGAGGGGGTGGTGCTAAGCAGCAGAGGGGGTGTGCTCAGCAGCAGAGGGGGTGGCTCTCAGCAGCAGTAACACAAGGTGCACGACCTCGGGACAAAGGCAGCAGGTGGCCCGCAAAGCAGTACTTCAACTACTTGTAGTTGCTTATCTCGTCCAGGACCAGTATGCGGGGGTCCGTGAGAAGCACGCCCGCATTGGAGACGCGCTGCCAACCAGTGCCGGTACTTCAAGTGCTGCAAGTTGCTTAAACCAGTACTTCGAGTACTTGAAGTTGCTCATTGCTCACCTCATCAAGACAGAGTATGCGGGCGTCCTTGAGTATTGCGCGTGCAATGGCAAAGGCGCTGCCAACCAGTACTTAAACTGCTTGAAGTTGCTGCACACCAGTACTTCAAGTACTTGAAGTTGCTCACCTCGTCCAGGACCAGTATGCGGGCGTCCTTGAGTATTGCGCGTGCAATGGCGACGCGCTGCCGCTGCCCGCCGCTCAGCTGCGCGCCGCCCTCCCCCACCGGCGTGTCGTAGCCCAGAGGGAACTGCAGCACAGGCAAATCCATGAACATATAGTGAATGCATTTGTGGTTCAGATGAATTCATGGGTGAATTTTGAATTTAGTATCCATTCCTAATGGCGTGTCGTAGCCCATGGGCCCAGATGGAACTGCAACGCAAGCAAAATCATGAACACACAATGAATTCATGGCTTAGATGAACCCACGGGTCAAATAAATTCATGGTTCATGACAGCTGCTCACCCCACCGCTCTTCACTTCCAGACCGTCTGTGTCGCGGCGCAGTGGGCACTGTGCGCACAAACAAGCTTGTGGTCCATATAAAGTAGAACAATTCATGATCACATCGACTCGCAGGCCAAACAACTGCATGGTACTTCGAAGTATATGACACAGTTCACGCGCACTGTGCATATAATTATGGCGCAGCAATGTGGGTTTATCGTCTGCGCGCACCTGCATTATGAAGTCGTGGGCGTTGGCCTGCTTGGCGGCCGCAATCACTCTCTCCATGGTCGCACCATTGAGTGGCTGCTCAACAGCTGCGGTGCCTCGCGGCGGCGCCGCGCCATAGGCAATGTTGGATGCAATGGTGCCTGAGAAAAGGGCGGGGTTCTGGCCAACCAGAGCCACCTGCGGTCAGCGCAAAAGGCCGCAATGATGGTGTATTGGGTGAGATGCACTGTTGTGTTGCGTTTTCGCAGGTGTTGCACGCATGCAGATGACCTACCTCACGCATGCAGATGAGGCGCACACTGCCACGGGCTGTGTGAAGCATTTGGTGGCTGTAGGACAAGCATTTGCATGCCACCTACTTATAGAAAAAAAATTATTTCAACGCATTAGTTGTAGCTATTCAGCTGTCTATTCTGTCAATACAATGTATTTACATGTCACTACACTGTATTCGTTCAATAACTTTCAAGTACCTCTGTGTGTGACACCACATGTGCGGTATTGTCACTCGCGCCCCTGTACACGTCAGTTCCTGCGAAGGGTGGCACGCAGTCGATGTCATACTGTTGATAACTAGGCAAACTGACTAGTGCCACTAGTGGTGTTTCAGCGCCCGACACACGTGCCTACTCCCACCTGCTACACCAGCCGCTGCCTGTCAACGTCGCTCATGCTCATCGCAGCTAACTCATGATGCTCGTACCTACTGAAGTAGTTATTACTGTAGTGTTACTTCGAAGTATATTCCAAGTAACAAAATGCCCTACACACTAGCGCACATGTTCACAATGCTCACAACGCATGTTTGTAACGCATGTGTGGTACTCCTTTCCTGCCCCAACGGCGCACATCTCCGCCCGTTAACCTAATACAATATCAAAACTAGGCAAACCATGCAGTTTGATGTATTTAAACTTGTGGGCATGCCATAGCATATGTCATGCCAGCACACTCGTGGCCATGGCGCATGCCTGGCAGTGTACGCACATGAACACACAAAGTTCATAAACCATGCAGCTCTTCTGAAGTTTGCTAACACGTACTTTGTGTGCGGCACCTCAGATAATCTCACCTGCTGTACAAGTGCCTGTCCAGGCCGCGCATATCATCCTATCACCCTTATACTGTTTCAAGAGTAGGCAAACCATGTAGCTCTTCTGAAGTCTGCCAACGCGTACTTTGTGTGCGGCACCTCAGATAGTCTCACCTGCTGTACCAGCCGGTGCCTGTCCAGGTCGCGCATCCCCACCCCATCAACCTCATACTGTTTACAGCGTAGGAAAATCATGCACTTCAAAGTACTTGAAGTACCTCTTTCCAAAGAGGCAAACACATACTACGGAGTACTTTGTGTGCGGCACCTAAGATAGTCTCACCTGCTGTACCAGCCGGTGCCCGTCCAGGTCGCGCATCTCCACCCCATCAACCTCGTACACGTGGTACTGTTTACACAGTAAGAAATCATGTACTTCAAAGTACTTCAGGTACCTCTCTTTCCAAAAGTGTTTTGAAGCCTGCCAACACTAACTTTGTACGTTCAGAGAGTCTCACCTGGTGTACCAGCCACTGCCTGTCCAGGTCGCGCATCTCCACACCATCAATCTTTATGGTGCCTGCAACCGGCCAATAAAACCTGTCATAGCGCAGGGAAAAATGCACGACACGCGAGGTAACAGCAGCATCAGCACGCAATGGCGTGGTTGGGCGTGACATGGGGGGACAAGTGCCAGCATTGATGTGGACATGTAATCGGCGCTAACGGGCCCCTGCTGGTGGTGGTGGTGGTGGTGGTGGTTGCAGTGGGCACACAAGTGGCTGCAGACAGTAACCACCTAACACTGCCGTTTCAACAGGCATAATCCATAGTTGACCTTTGTGACAGTGCGCTCAGCGCACGGACCCGGTGTTGAGGTTGAGATTTGCTGTACCTGTTCAGCAGGGAAGTACTGATCCAGTGTTAAAGTTGAACTTTGCTGTACCTACTGAGCAGGGCAGTGGTAGTGCTTCTGCCCAACCCAGCAAAGAGCTTTTGCAGATGACAACAGGACAGCAGTGCTGCCGCATACAGTGCAAAGGGCCATTATCACCGGCGCGTTTGCGTGTTCCCACACAGAAGACAAAAACCAACTCTGCGGTAGGCGCACAGAAGGCAATGTATTGTTGAAGTTAAAGTTTGTACCAGCTGAGCAGAGCGGCAATGGTGCTCTTGCCCGCCCCCGAGGCTCTCACGAGCGCCGTCGCCTTGCACTCGTTTGGTAAAACACAGACGAAGAAGAGAAACTTCGCGATAGGCGCACTGCGGGCAATGCATTGTCAAAGTTGGAGTTTGCACCTGCTTAGCAGATAGACGCACTGCAGGCGACATACTGTCAAAGTTTAAGTTTGTGTACCTGCTGAGCAGAGCCGCAATGGTGCTCTTGCCCGCCCCCGAGGCTCCCACGAGCGCCGTCACCTTGCCCGCCGGGAGCTCCAAGTCAACGTTGCGCAGCACGGGCGCATCTGGCCGCGTGGGGTAGTGGAAGGACACCTGCAAGGGGCGGGCAGTTACATGGAGGCAGTTACATGGATGGTTGAGTTGAAGTTTACAAATCAGACTCAGGTACATACCATTTACATATGTGCGCGGCATGGGTGTATCTGGCAATCGTGGGGAAGTGGAAGGATACCTGCCAGGGGGGCAGTCACATGGATATTGAAGTTGAAGTTTGTGTTCATAAATAAGGCCTCTCAAAGACATGATGCCATGTGTGCGCAGCACCCGGCCGCACGGGTTAGTGGAAGGTCGCCTGCCAGAGGGGTAGTTGCATGCATGTTGAAGTTGAAGTTAAGAACCAGACGTTCAGATACCGATGCCATGCGTGCGCATGCCATGCGTGCGCGGCACGGGTGTATTCCGCCACGTGGGGTAGTAAAATGAGACATCCAGGGGGGGGGGTCGGGGGGAGGGAGCTTTGGCGGGAGCTTTGGCATGGACGTTCAAGGTTATGGTGACGTATGTACAGCATGTGTGGTCATGCTTTTCCAGTCACATGCACACCATGTGCAAAGGGCTTTCCGCGCCCTAAGCGGAGTTTGATTAAAGTACTAGTAGTACATGTACAGTGTGAAATATAGGTGTACCATTATAATAAATATGTGTACATTTTAGTTTAATTGAAGTACGGTACCAGGGACATCTTCCTTAGGTAAGTGCGTGTGGGTCAGTGGAAGGAGACCTGCCAGGCAGGGCGATTTCACGAATGTTGTTGAAGTACAACTTGCAGTTGGTGCACCGGTCTCAGGGACACGAGGCCCTGTCAATGTCACCTATGCCACTGGTGGGGAGGGGTGAGGGGCCGGCTCTGCCGCTGCTCAGGCTGTGGACTGATGCCCGAGGGGCATGCTGGTTAAAGGCAGGCTGAAGTCGCTGACGCACGGTTGTACAACTAATAGTACTATAATCCAAAAGAAGTACATTGACACTAGTACATTGTAACAAGCACAGGACGCACGAGGTGACCCGGCAGGCTGAGCAGTTTTTGGCCGGGCGGGCCCCACACATTCCGCCAGCAGCATAACTTTGCGTGCAAGCAACGGTTGAGAAATTAACGTTGCGCTGGTACGCCAGTCACCTTTCGGAATACCACGCGCCCCCGAAACTGTTCCGGCGGAATAATTTCCAGGCCGGCGGGGGGGGCGTCCATGTGGGGCGCGGTGGCAGCTGCAGCGGGACGGTAGGTGACTCGCATGACGCGTAGCAGTGCCGCCCACGCGCGCTTTCCATCCGCCAGGCTGTAGTTGACTCCCTGAGAGAAAGAGTAGGGAAAGCATATGCGCAGAGTATATAGTTATGTTATGGGGCCTGCGTAGTGGTTCTGCGGCGTGCCAGGGGTGCAGGTGGGTAACTGATGCCCTGAGAGGCAGGTGAGGGAGCGCATGTGCCAGCGCCTGTTTCGTGGCCTGCATAGATTTGAGGTGCTGAGTGTGCTGTCCATCCGCCAAGCAGTAGTGGGTGCGCCTGGCAAACAACAGTAGGCAAAGCGTTGTCCAACAAATGCTTATAGCAGTATTATTTGACCGGTGTGAAGCCTGCATGGCAACGGCTAGTGAAACGCAGCAGTCAGTGGGGCAGCATAGGCACACCATGTGCGCACTACCTCTACTTCTTCCAGTGCCACTTAGCCAAATTGACACACTCTGTGTGCCATGCCACTGCTACGGTGTCACCTGCATGGCACATAAATGGTGAGAAGCATCCAAGATGCATACACATGTGCAGTGCATATGGTACAGCATGTACATACTGCCGTCCAAGTGGTACTTGAAGTACCGCGAAGTACTCCGAAGTATACACTTGCGGTCTCACCTGCATGGCAAAGTTTAGAGAGAAGCAGTAGCCGATGAAGCTCACGAGCAGCGCGCCCGACATCCTGCCCGCTGACACCAGCTTGCTCCCCCACCAGACAACTGCACACAGTTCACATATGCAACAGCATGCAAAAGACTAATTTGCCGTGTCATTGGGCACCATGCATGCTACAACCCTATTGATGAGCATGTACACACATGCGGGGTGCCAGATCCTTGCATTGCCCTATAACTGTACTCTGCATCATCCCTAGCCCTCAAGGACACTGACCGGGCGCGTGTAGCTGTGGGGGCTGTCTGGTGTTTGACCAAGTGGGTACAGCTCACA
This sequence comes from Ophiocytium majus, assembly GCA_032358315.1. NCBI lineage: Eukaryota > Xanthophyceae > Mischococcales > Ophiocytiaceae > Ophiocytium > Ophiocytium majus. The sequence continues at coordinate 9,896 of JAULBY010040332.1, forward strand.
TGTGGCGGTATGCACCAGCATACAAGTGACTCACTTCAGGCCCCCTTGTTATTGGGCATCACTCGTCTTCGAATTACACATGCTACAACCTTTTATGAGATGTTTTGAATCATATGTATTAGAGTAATTTTTCAAGTATAATTTTTTTTAGCATGGTTTTGTTTTATCAAATTTTGATTTTTAACTAAAACCCTGCTTAACATCTCTAAAATGCTCGAATAGCCAAATTATTAACGGTAAGTGATCATGAGCATGTACACACATGCGGGGCCCCTTGCTTTGCTAACACCAGCTTGCTGCCCCACCAGACGACTGTGCGCATGTCCACATGTGGCGGTATGCAACAGCACGAGGTGAATCAGAACAGTTCCCTTGTCACTGGGTATCGTGCCACAACCTTGACATGAGCACGTACACACGTCCAGGGTGCGAAACCCGTGCACTACTAAATATTGCCGGCATACTGATACATGTTGTATGGGAATACTTGCGTGAACTTACAAGAGGGCGACAGAGGAATTGAGATGGTGTACACTCATGAGATACTGCAACTACTACTAGTAGTAGAAGGGAACACTTCGTACTTGACAAAATTCACCCTGGGGGTGTGGTAAGGTATGTGGCCGCACGGTTGCACAACGCAACCTGCCTCCATAGGCGTCCCCTCTAGCGGCAGCAGCTTACATGTCTACCGCGCCAACTGGTGTGTGCATACAAGTAGTTGTGACATATCTTGAAGTACTTTAAAGTACTACAGTATACAATGTGGTCGAAAAACCGTGTAAAGTACATCCTAGTGGTACTACATTACGTGAGGGCAGAACCAACTGTGAGAATTGCAACGTACGTGGCGGCGCGGCTGCGCGAGTCCAGCTGCGTGGCTGTCCCAGTGTATAATAACTCATAAATTTCCCAAAGCTTACCCTGGCATTTGCTGTAGCTGACAAGACAAACTCATGTGAGGTGAAGTTTTTCTTGGAATCGCCAGAATCACTGCCATGTAATAAGACCCACATGAGCACTTAGAGACAACTCAGAAGTGGAGAAAGTATTAATACGTACTTCTGGAGTAAAAAATGGAAACGGTCCTAGTTGCACACACTCACGAGGAGGAAGTGGATGGCAGCGTAGTTGCCTGTCATTGGCTCCTGCTGCCTGTCATCGCAGCAAGATATGTACTTCGTAGTATAGCACTAAGTAGTACTACGTAGTACATAGTTACAATGCGTGCAATGCTAGCTCAGGTATACTGAAGAGTATTGTACCAAGTACACCATGGTGTTTCAATAAGTGTAATTCGGAAGTGTGCTGGTAGTGTGTTGCATGAGGCCAACAGCCTTCCTGAGAGTACAGTATATGGCGGTGCGGTTGCACCACTCCAGTTGCCTCCACAATACCGCCATACCGGCAGCAGCGTCGATGTCTACTGTCTACAATGCCAACTCGGGCATACTTGAAAAAATCTCTGGAGTGCAGGTACAACAGAACGCACTTCAGTATACATTTGGTAGGTGTAATGTAGTACCTTCTAGTAGTACCAGAGGACACAGGACGACACTCACCCGTGAGATAGTGAAGTACATGGCGGCGCGGTTGCACAACTCGAGCTGCGCAGCGCCCCCCCGCGCTACAGCGCTGTAGCACATACATGCTTTGTATACGCATACCATATACCATATATGTATACATACCATGCAGTGGGGAATATTGTACTGTACGCTCTCTTGTTTGCGTACTACAGTGCATGAGGAGGACGGCACTCGCCCGTGAGTATGGTGAAACATATGGCCGCGCAGTCGCACAACCCCAGCTGTGCGGCAGCCCTACTGTAGTAGTGGTAGCAAGACTATGAAGTGACTTGTAGTAGGTTTGTCTATTGGCACTTGTGGCGTACAAGAGCTCATGCCAATGCATGCCAGCACGCTCATGGCCATGGCACATCCCGGCAGCACATGCACACAAACGCACTAACTTATCTGACCAACCAAGAGTGACTTGTACTACCTTAGTACCATGTGGCGAGGACGCTCACCGGTGAGTATGGTGAAGTATATGGCGGCGCGGTTGCACGACTCCAGCTGCGCCGCGGCACCCCCCAGCTGCAGCGCGGCGGCACTTGTGGCCCCCGCATCCCTCTCAAAGCGCGCCATCTCCCTGGGCTCCGTGCCAAAGCTGCGCACCTCCCGCACATTCCGCACCACCTCCGTGGCCACCGATGCCTGCGAGACACGCGCAGTGCCATAGACAATGGTGTTGAGGTGTCTCTAGCAGTGACCAGTTTTGTGTCAAGAGACTGAACAGTATCGGATGAAATTGGCAAGGTGTGTGTATACTTCAAATTGTGTCGAGCTTACATTTGGTGATCTAAATGATGTGTCATGGTGAGTTAGCAATTGTTCTGGTTTGGTTGATCATCAAAGTTGAGTAGCATAACCGGGTGGAAAGTCAAGATGGCTGCTGAGCACCGGCACCGGTGCTGCTGCCGGCGGTCAGCTCTGCTGCGAGTGCGCGGGCTTGCGTTTGTACTGTTGGTGAGCACTACGTCTGCTGCGATTGTGCACTGCCGCTGGTGGACAGGCTTTGGTGTTGCTTTGGTGCTGCGACCGCTGAGCACTGCTGCAGCTGTTTGCTGGTGCGCGCTGCTGTCAGCGATACCTCATCGATGAAAAAAAATTGTAGTTACCTTGTTTCCAACCAAGTCCTCCTGAAAGAAGGATTGTAAGGAACACATAAATGCCAACTAAAGAAGCCTGTCAAATACTTGTTTTTTAGGGCATTGGGGGTGGAAATGGCCCTGCTTTTCTGGGATACCACTGGTACCCCATCTTGGCCTTACCTCCTTGGTGAGGCTCGCCGACTCCCGCGCAGAGAGTGACAGAAGGTTCCTGCCGGCCGCCGTGCATAATAATAATAATAATGTGCGTGTGTTTTCTGTTGATTTCTGGGGGGTTGCGTGGGTGATACAGTGAAAGAAACCTGAAAGGCTGCTAAGCCCAGATACTGCCATGGCTGGGGCAAAATGCCAGGCTGAATGCTGTGGGGTGGTTTGTCCAGCTGGTGCAAAACACCAGACAGCCCCCACACCTACACAATATATGATACTTCTTCAAGTATGATAGTGTTCCCATGATTTCACCCCAAGAAAACAGCCGCCTCTGCGCCCCTCCAGTTTAGCCTTACCTCCTTGGTAAGGCTCGCCGACTCCCGCGCGGAAAGCGCCAGAAGATTCTTGCGCGCCTCCGCCAGCGACATCGCCACCGCAGGCACCACCACCAGGAAAATCTGCGCGCGGGGGCGGAAAAAAATTAAGCATAAATTTCCTGCGGGTGGGTGTTCTTGCAGGGGGAAGCCAGCAGCAGCAGGACTGTGGCTGCAGGCGCTGAATTAAGAAAAATAATCGGGAGAAGGTGAGCGCGTGATGGCCAGATGCAGCTGGCAGTGATGTTGATGTACTACAGTAGTACTTTTGAAATTGTCAGAGTAATCTAGGTCATTGAAACTGCTTGTCAACACACATGAATTTCGCATCGCTGTATTTGCTGACATTGCTCCACTTTTGAGGAAATACAGGCCGACACGCTTTCCATCACTATTTAGTAAAAAAAAACAGACGGAAATGAAGAAAAAGGAGCCATAACACCTCGGCACCGCCTACTGGTTCAAGTACCATATCCGAAAAAAACATAGCTTTTTAAGGCGTACTAGTTCTATGTGAGATACAGAGCTTGCAGGTTACATGTAGTAAAACAAAGAATGTGTGCCTTTGCCATGCCACAATGTCATAAAACCGCCAGCAGAAGCAAGTAAACAGTAACCACCATCCTGCGTTCTGTCAAATGTTATACTGGAGCAACGGCGTGGGCTCAGCTATATTTCACTGACTATTTTGGTGCAGCGTGTATTTTTGGTTCAATTGTGCCTTCAGTGAATGCTCTCAGCACAGTGGGACCGGGAAACCTACATAGATGCAAAACCACACCATTGACCTTTTGTAACCAGCTTGGAAGTTGAATGCACCGGTATGTTTTGGCAAACAACACATTCTTCAGCTGTGGCTGCACAATTCCCAGCAAAGGCAGCTCCACCACATGCCCCGCACAGTGTAAACAATGTGCCATATCATTACAACCAGTAAATGCTGCTGTAGTGTACCGTGCTATAGTACTTGAAGTGTATACTTGAAGTGTGAGAAAATTACTCACCCACGCCAGCTGCGGCTGCATAAAGCCCAGCAACACCAGCCCCAGCACAGACTCCAGCAGCGCCCTTACGCCCCTGTCCTTGGAAAGGTTTGTCTGAATCGCGCCGCGAACGGTTGCTATGTCGGTGGTCACTGGCGCAGTCACCTGGGACACCTGCATTCACGCACATAGTTCCAGCCACAAATTACATATGTTTGGGGCATTGGTGAGTACACAATGGTGCACTTGCGCACATAATATCAGTACGCATATGGTATACGTTTGGGTGTTGGTGCCCAGTCGTGCTTACTACTTGTGTCGGTCGTCACCGGCGCAGTCACCTGGGACAACTGCACTCGCGCACATAGTTCCGGTTCACAGTTGGTACACGTTTGGGGGGCTCGTGGGTACACTCTGGCCACATGCCAGCCCTCCCTTAGTGTACGCAATACTGAGCATTGCCAGCTCTTTCGCCACACCTGTCTAATCCCTTTTTCTGTCACGCGCACCGTGTGCAAAGGGCTTTCCGCGCCCTAAGCGGAGTTCAAATGAAAGTACACAAAGGTGCACTCGCGGACATTTTTCCAAGACACAAACGGTGTGTTGGTGCGTACACAGAGGTGCCGCATCCGCCAGTGTGGTGCCTAAATTCCGCTGCAGGCGCTGCCACACTGCAAGGCTGGCACTGTGTGCGCGCTGCTGCTGAGTCAGTTTCAAAAGTTCAAGTGCCGTGACAGCCATGGACTAGTGACTGTGCACACACAGGCAGCATTAAAGGGTCTCCAAAGAGCAGCAACAAGGGTGCATTAAAATATGCTAACAGCAACACATACACTAAAATCACAGCATGGATGGAAATATTCACTGCACTTGACACCCGTTCTTGCACTCAGAGGGCACTGTAAAGTTGAGGGGGTGATGTGGCAGCCACTTGGGCACACAGGCAGTAGGGGAGTGTCTCCGAACAGCAGCAAAAAGGGTGAAAAGCAAAAACTGATTTGAACACATACAAATCAGTCATAGCATAGAGGGGAAGATTCACTGCACTTGACACCACGTTCTTTCGTTTCACACGCGCTGTAGTGCAAAATTAATACTGACAGTGTTGTAGATGGCTATCAATACAACACAGCCCATTATGGATGGTGCTATTTATGATGCAAGCGTAGTAGCAACAACTAGTTGAGCCTCAGAACTTTACATGCGTCAAATGCGCTTCCGCCAAGCAATGCTGTGCCTGTTGGGCTGGAAGGACCTGCGCATGATGCCTGCAATCACGGCAGGCCCCATTCAAAGTGTGCACATCAAAGTTCCTAGTGCTTCGCTGACGCAGCAAATATTTATATGCCACCCGCTTCAGAACAAGTATTGCATAGATTAGCTCGCTATCACAGCTTGCACTGGTGTGTCACACACTTTAAACCTGAGTTCACTGCACGTGCATGCATGGGCCCCAGCACAAGTCACTTGCGCGCACGCAGGTGCCCAATACGACACAATTCTTCATCCACTTCAATCATAAACGCAGGAGTAAATTAAATCAAGGCTGCTGCAAAAGTAAAACATGCATGTGGCAACTCCTGCAGTGGCGGGTCGCGCCGTCACAGCTGACTCACCGTTTGCGCATCGAAAAAGCCCATGTCCTTCCCCAGCATGGCCCTAAACGTGTCCACCCTCAGCTTTGTCGTCAGCCTCTCGCTGATGCGCACCATGTGCCTCACGTACAGGTACGTAAGCAGCGGCTCCACCACGTACAGCACCGATACAAGCGCCAGAGAGCTCGCCAGCAGAGCGTACTGCTCGGACAGCAGCGCCGCTACCACGTTGGCGAACCCTAGAGGCATGCCCAAAGCTGCAGCCGTTGAGCCCAGCGCCAGAAGGAAGCCCTGGGCGAGCCGCCAGCCCCCTCCGTTGGCTGTGAGAAGCGCCAGCAGCTGCTGCCTGGCGAAGCGAGCCTCGTCTCTTGCCTCCGCGACTGATGCTCGCGACAGCGTGTGTTGTTGCTGTTGTGAGTTGGCGGGGGCAGGCGAGGTGGGGGAGGGAGAGGCGTCTGCCGCGGGGACTGCCACGGAAGTAAGTGGCCTCAGCCGTCGCAGCAGGGGATTCTTGGACGCCATGGTGGCGAGACGGGAGCGAAGCCCCATGTGGGGAGCGCATCTGGTGCTGCCGCGCCGCAAGCAGTCATGGTGGACTGCTGACGACAGGCGTGTTGGCGCCAAGGAGCTTGAGTAAGCCTGGGCGGCGCGGGAGGCGAGAGTTGCAGCCAGAGCCACAGACAGGCACAGCCTTCTTCTAGAGGTCGGCATCCCCCCCCCGTCGGGAGCGCAGCCCAGCCAGCTGCAGCCGTGCAGCAGCAGGACCGCACCAAGTTGTGTGTGTGCGTCCCTCTCGTCTGTGTCATGTGCGAGCAGGAACTTTTTAGGCTGCTGTGATTGGTGAAAAAAAAACACATGAAGCCTCTTGAATGAAGTGTTCTCCTTGCCCTGACGCAGCTTGGAGGGGAACGAGGAGGATTTGCAAACATGCACATCGAGCTCTCTAGGGCACAGCAGCTTGGCTCTGAGGCAGAGCGGGCGAATGCAGGCGTGAGGCAGCTTGCGCGCAGCGAGACGGAGTGAACCATGAGAGCCCTCCCGCTGCTGCTGGCGCTGGCAGCGCTAGCCGGGCCAGGCCTAGCGTACGTGGTTGCACCTCTTCGGACAGCAAGCAAACGTGGCCCAACGAGGAGCGTCGCCCCCGCTGCGTGGCGGCGGAGGGCGGCAGCCAGCCGTGGCCAGCTGGCGATGGAGCAGGAGCAGCAGCCGTGGAGGCTTGCGCTGTCGCCGCTGCAGGCCGTCACCGCTGGCACTGAGGCCACGGCAGCGGAAGTGGCTTTGAAGCAGGTGGAGGCCCGCAGGCAGGGCAACAGATTGAGGAAGGGAGGCAGCAGCGAGGCGCTGGCGAGGGTGGTGCTGGTGGCGGGCTTTGAAAGCTTCAACCTGCAGCTGTACAAGCAGGTGTGGGTTTTCTGCTGCTGCGCCCAATTCACTACTCATTACCCCCACCCACCCACCCCTCCTTGGCAGCATCGCGCGCAGTGCATGTACGCTTCACAACAGCTGTGTCACTCGTTGTCAAGGCACATCCTGCGCAGCGCCAAAGCAGTTGCACCCAGCGCGTATTCCTCCGGCAGGCCTTGGGCGCTCTGCCTGCGACTAGCGTCGCCCACAGGCAGCTTCGTGCTGTCGCACGTGCTTGGCTCCGCGCCACCTACCCTAATGTCCGAATATCCGAGTTGAAGTACAATTGTTCCTCTGACGACCGCAGCGCGTAGCCATGCACAGCAGGAGCGGCACCTGCTGGTAACATGCTGGTCTTATGAGCGCGGTAACAGCTTAGGCCTGCCTGGGGGAGGGGGGGGGAGAACAGGCGGCACGGCAGCTCACACTCGGCATGTCGCGTTGTGGGTCACGTGGCAGTGCTAGCAGTGGCACACCTCGGCTGTTCCGACACCGGCCTCTGACACTGCTGTCTGGTGTCTACCTTTGTGTATGTTTGCATGTGATTCCATGGCCATGGCTGGTGCGCCCGCCAGGTGGCAGAGAGACTCAAGGTAAGATTGCTGTGCGCACCTCACACCTGCTGAGCAACTCCTGCTGCTCAGCACAGCTGCCTGAGCACCGCGTCTAAAGCTATCACCTGCGTTACTGCACTCTGGCGGTGGCCTAGGTGCTGCGCTGCTGAGGGACATGCCGTGGCATGCTTCGATCACTTCCGGAACTACATTTGGCATGCCAGTCAAGCCCGCACAGCCTTGTGGTAGGCATTTTGCACATTGATAGACTGCCGCTGTCAGCTCCCCAGCACCGCACCGCGTCTTATATTGCACTTCTGAAGTATTTGCAATATGCTCCTCAGCAGTGCTGCTGCTGAGTACGCAGCTAGCGTGCCGGCTGCCAGTTGTGCCAAAACGCGCCACTGATGTTTAGCAACAGGGTTGGCAACTGCTGTTGCTTTTTAGCTGCTGGCCGGCGGTACTCCTTGTGAATGAACACATGGCTGCAATGGCCGCAAGTGATCATGTGCACTGCCTGTGTTCATGGCTGTATGTGAGTTCAACAAGGCTGCGACGGCCGCGAGTGATCATGTGCACTGTCTGTGTTCATGGCTGCATGTGAGGAGCAGGAGGTGTGCCCGGAGCTGGAGCTGTTGTGCATGAAAATGTGGCTGCGATTGGTCGTAAGCGTTCATGCTCACTGACTGTACTCATGATGGCTGTATGTGAGGAGCAGGAGGTGTGCCCGGAGCTGGAGCTGACGGTCCTGACTGACAGGGACATTGCGGATGACAAGGAGCGTGTGGAGGGGCTGCTGGCGCAGGCGGACGCCTTCTTTGGCTCCCTCATATTTGACTATGACCAGGTGAGCAGCCAATCACAGCAGCGGATGAAGATCATTTATGTGTTCATGAGTGTCCACGAATTATAAATGTATGTGGAGGGGCTGCTGGCGCAGATGGACGTCTTCTTTGGCTCGCTCAAATTTGACTATGACCAGGTGAGCAGCCAATCACAGCAGCGGATGAAGATCATTTTTGTGTTCATGAGTGTTCATGAATTTATAAATGTATGTGGAGGGGCTGCTGGCGCAGGCGGACGCCTTCTTTGGCTCGCTCATATTTGACTATGATCAGGTGAGCAGCCAAGCACAGCAGCGTATGAAGGAGCTCACATGTTCGTGGATAGGTGTATAACCCTCGTGAGCAGATTCAACACTTTGTTTGCCTAAGGGTCTTGGTCTTGCTTGCACGTATTGGAGTCGCCACAAGGTCCGCTCCTGTTGGCCCCCTCGTCTTGACTCCATAGGGGTAAGCCACAAAGCACAAGTGAATTTAGGCGGCGCTCACATGATGAACCGATGTGATGTTAGTTATTATTATACTGATATATATTATGTTATTTATCATTGTATATATTAGATATATTAACCACTTTTGAAACAGGAACACTCACCCCTGCGAAGTACTTCAATAGTATTTATTTGCACTCGTGGGCGTGCGACACGCATGCCAGCACGCTCAATGGCGATCGCACATGCCCGGCACACACACAAACTCGCAACTTTGAACAACCAATCAGCAAGTGTGTAGTAGGAATACGTGAATACAGACTCGTAAGGGGCTTCATCAACTTTTTTCGTTTTTGGGGGAATTGTGTCCTCTTTCTTGGTCCTAGCGCAAACTCCCACTTCAATTTCCTACGTCACCTGTCACTATTGCTGTTACCATTACCAGGGGAGCAGCGAAGCACAGTACAAACAAAGCGTTGTCAAGGCAGTGCATGTGTTTCAAATAAACAGAAAGATCATCATTTTCGGGTATTTCGGATTTCACTGAATTTTCCACTCATTCGGAATTTGTGCTTATCAACGCCGCCTCAGCCTTTCCCCGGAGGAGGTGCTCAGCGGCAGTGCGGCACCAATATGCTGTGTCATCCTACTGCATACGTTATTACACCAGTACTGACCGCGCTTTCTCGTAAATATGTCAAGGTGCCACCGCTCTGCAGGTGCGAAGCGCGGACGGCACAGTGCTGTCATGCCTCCGCAATGGCGTGCACGTGGCTACTGGTAGCTGGCGGCAGTGTGCCAAATACCACAAGGGTGCCAAATACTACTTAGTACCTCTGTCCATAGGCCACATAGTACATCACGGTTCATGTACACTTCTGAAGTATATATTCAATATCCGCGAGGTACTTATGATCAGATACTTCAGAGGTATGTGTGCGCACCTGAACTGGTATAGCTACACATGTACTTCGGCTATGTATGATGTGCTTCCCTCTCGTGTATGAGCTGTTGTAGAGCCAGGCGTGGCACCACCATGCATGGTCTGCACAACCATGGTGGCGGCTTGCACGCCATGCATGAGGCATGCGGCATACCATATGCCACATGTGCGAGCGTGCGCATCATGCGCGCCACACCCAGCCATCTCCTTGAACTCCGCAGCAAGTACGGTACAGTGCACAGTGCTGAGCATCGCCATCTACAACTTTTTCGCTAGCAACATGTCTGATGATGCTTTTCCCGGTCACACGCACATCATGTGCACAGGGCTTTCCGCGCTTTAAGCAAAGTTCAATAGAAGTACATGTATAGTGTGAATGTATGTGTACATTTTAGTTCAATTAAAGTGCAGTACACCACTGCATCGCCCACCACCGCCTTCAAAACACCGCCTGTGGTGACGTGGTTGGGAAAGGGGGTGCTGGGTGGGAGCCGTGCGTGTGCGCAAGTGCGTGTGCGTGGGGGAGAACACTTCATGTGAAAGAAACCAAAAAGGTGACTGAGCCCAGGTACTCCCGTGGCTGGGGCAGAAAGCCAGGCAGAAGCCTGTGTGGTGATCGCATGTGTGAGCAAATTCGGAGGTTAGCCGGCGCACCATGCAGTGCCATGTGCGCGGATGTTTGGTGGAAGTATGTTGGCTGATGAGCACATTGAACGCCCCTCCCCTCGCACCTCCGTCGCACTGGCACTCCATGATGGGGCTATCACAAGCCAAGCCCCGGTTACTGCAGTTGTGCACACGCAAGTGCTTGCCAGTGCCTTCTAGGTACCTCTTGACGGGCAGACCCGCTCGCACCACACGGCATGAACCCGAACACATGAATCATGCAGTTTCATGTGGTCTGGTGTGTCTTGTAGGAGCGGGTGCTGCTTGGCATGAGGTAACTAAAAGTGGCTGGCGTGCGCTTGCGAGTGGCCGGCACCAACCAGAGTTTGACAGGTGGCACCCCCATCATAGACTGCCAGTGTGGTTTCAAACGAAGATGCGGGGGGAGGGGGGCGTCGTTCACTCCTCAGCAGCCCACACAACCCACCCACACACCCACGCGCATGGCACTGGTTGGTGCGTCTGCCAGCCGTGTCACACACGATGTTGAACAGTCGAGCAAGGCGGAAACTCCCAGTTTGGACTGCCAGTGCGGTTCGGAGACGAAGGGGCGGGGGGGCATTGTCGCCTCCTCACCAGGTAACACCCGCCCCTCGCACATCCACGCCCGTGGCACTGGCTGATGTGCCTGCTTAACCCTCAACAACGAACACACACAGAGTGTCGAACAAATGCGCGAGATTAGGCCGACGCTGTAGCTCTGCCCGGCACGCGACAGTGCTTGGTGCAACCGCGCATGTCCCGATTGAGTCACGTCTTGGCGGCATACACCAGGTTTCCCGGACGCCGCCATCCCAGTTGCCACGCATGGCAGGAGGGCACTTGTCGACTGACACGCCATGGCGCATCATATCAAGTATGTCCGTCATAATAAATGTGCGGCTGGTCGTCGAATCTCGTGCGGTAGAGCACCACGGCCGCGGACACAGTTCCTGACTGTCTGTGGAACAAACAGCTGGTGCCCGAGGCCGTGGTGCTCTAGCGCAGAGCGGCACTGACCAGGCGCACAGTAATTTTGATACATTTAAGTGGTACCATGCGTCATGGCGTGTCAAGTGCCCCCCTGCCATGCCTGGGAACTGGTATGGTGTCACCCTGGAGAGGCTGATGCGTGCCGCCTGTAATGCCGACATGCGGGCAGCGCGGGGTGAGCAGGGGCCAGAGGCGGGCGTTGGTGCGCCCTCGGCAGTTCACACCACCCCCAACGCATCCAAGTTCATGGCTCCTGCTAATCTGAGTCAGTCACACCCAGTGTCAACCGGTTGTGCAAGATTTAGGCAGTGCCGCCTGGTGGCCGGCGGGGTTTCTGGGGATAAGGGCCAGCACGCGAAGAAATTAATCAACTTCATCTGCACAAAGTATATGCTTCAAGTATTTCTGAAGTATGTGCTGCATGTGGGGTGCAGCCTGGCACGCGTGCTGCTGAGCACCGCTGCCGACCAAGTGCGTGCGCGTGCGTGCATGGGTGTGTGACGTGTGGTTTTTGTTCACAAGCATGCTACCGCTGCTCTCTGCGGATGTGTGCACGCGGCCGGCACTGTTGCAAGTGCCAAATTCAAGTGCAGCAATGTAACTTCAACTTTCCAGCCCCAACGGCACGCACACTCGCTGTACCTGCAAGCTGCTGCTGGCCTAGCCAACTTCTACTTCAAAAGTAGCAGGTTGTCTCTTATAGGCTATGGGTGACTGACTTCAGCGTATGGTGCATGTGCACGAGTGCACAAGTCTGGTACCTGCCGGACCGTATCAATTCAACTGTTGACCATCTAACTTCAACTTCTGATGATTCAACTTCAACTCCATGGATATATACCTTCAACTTCTGCTGTGTGTGCACGTGTGCACAGGTGCGGTTCCTGTCGGAGCGCATCCAGCACATCCCCGTGCGGCTCATTTTTGAGTCTGCTCTGGAGCTCATGTCCAGCACAAGCATTGGGGAGTTCACCATGTCAGGCAAGTGCGCGCAGCACGTTAACACAGGTAATGCAATTCATGTGGTTGTGTCCGGTGCCATTACCATGTGGTACAGACAGGCACAGCATTTCATGTGCGCGTGATGACGATGAAAAACGGGCCTGTTTGCCGCGAGCGGCGGGCGCCATCATGCGCAGTTGGCGCAGCGGCCGCGAGCACTGACTGCGAAGGACGTAAGCCGGGCGCGTGGTCAGCGGCTGCGAGTGCGCTGCATGCATGGCCGGCGGGTCAACGACAGCAGCGGCACGGCGGTGCGAGCGTCGGCAGCCGCGCTCAGGTGTCGATCTGCTGGTGCTGCGCGGCAGGGGCGTCGGCGGCTCATACCGTCTGTGCTGGTGCGGCCGCGGCGGCGCGAGGGCGACTGCGGCGGCAGCGGAAGCGGAAGCTTCCGTGCCGTTTTCTTGCTGCGGTATGCATCAGTGGTCCTGGTTGTTTTGGCGGGGACCAGGTGTGCGGTAGATGTAAAAACGGACCGATGACACGGTGGCTGCGACATGTGTGACATGCACGGTACGTGTGCATACCAGGCGTGCCCCCCCGCCGCGTCATCGGCCGTTTGTACATCAACCGCACACCCGGTCGCCGCCAAAATGAACAGTACTGCTGACCCGTACCGCGGCAAGAGAACCGGACAGACGCTTCTGCTGCCGCCGCCGTCGCCCTCGCGCCACCGCCACTGCACCAGCAGGGACGGTGGCGCCGCCGGCCCTCCCGCCGCGCAGCGCCAGCTCATTGACACCTGAGCGCGGCCGCTGCCGCTCGAAGCCGCACCACCGGGCTGCCGCTCTCGCTGACCCGCCAGCCATGCATGCAGTGCACCCGCAGCCACCGACCGTGCGCCTAGCTCAGCCCCCAGCCGTGTCGCCACTCACCGCCGCGCCGCCAACCGCACACCCACCTCACGGCTGCGCCCTCCCTCATGGCATGCTTGCCCGCCCCTCACCGCCAACCACGCGCACAGCGCCGCGCCTGCCCCAGTCATCATCACTCCAGTCAACTCATGACCGCACCCGCCACTGATGGCGCCCCGCCCAGTGTAGCTATGCCGACGGCCCCTGGCCGCGCCTTGGGTCGCCATAGCAGGCCACCCCTCTCACTGTAGCTGCACAGCACTGCAGCCGCCGCGCCGCCGCTGGGCCATGTGCACTCCGCCATAGCCTGCTTTTCTCACTCCGTTTGTAGTTTGCGTGCAGCTGAGCAAGTCTGAATAGCCGTTGCTCAGCAGCTGGCAGCACCTCAACAGGACCGCTGACGGCCGTGCGCCCAGTGTAAAGGCGTACAGGCCCGCCCCTCTCATAGCCTGCTGTAGCCGAGCCCGCTGCAACCTGCGCGTAGCCGCACCTGCTTGTTCCCAAATCAAAGACGGCAGGTCGCTTGTCATGGCAAGATGGACTACGGTGGCACTGCTCGTGCCTGTGGGCACCGTTCACCAGCGACAGTGTGAATGGTGTCGGTAGCCGCTGCTGCTAGTGCTGTTGCAAGCGCGCCATGGCCGTGCCGCCCCTGCTGTTGCCAGTAATGCACTACATACTGTGATGTTTTTCCATAATAAAATAACCTGAAGACCCTACTTTGCTGTGGCGCTCCTGGCTGCAGGTGGGGGCCCCGCGGGCCCTCCTGCGCCAGTCAAGGCTCTGCTGAGCAAGTTCAGCTCTGGCAAGGAGGAGGACCGCCTTGCGGGCTACTTGAAGTTCCTGAAAGTGGGCCCCTCACTGTTGAAGTTTGTGCCCGGCAAGAAGGTCACCGACCTGCGCAACTGGCTGGAGATCTATGCCTACTGGTGAGTGCCCGGCGCGTCGGTGGGGGGTTGGATTTACTACTGTACCTATATGCATGTACTACTGCTACCAGTATAGTTTGGGCACAGACGTCGAAGTACTTGAAGTATCTATACTTCGAGGTATACTGCGCAGCAGCAGGAGCAGCAGGTCATGATGTAAGCCTAGATAACACCGCCAGAGGAGCAGGGGCATGTGGCTGGTGGCGAGCGGAGGGCACCGTCCGCCCATGCACTTGCTCGCAGGTGCCCTTCTAAAGCTGCAGGCTGTCCCCAGCAACACACAACTGAAGCTGGCAAGCCGCCCTGCTTTTGGCCCGGCTTCATGGCTTGGCGGCTTGAGCCTAAGCCGCCGGTGAAGACAGCTGTCTTTGGGTCATGATAGTAGCAGCAGCGGTGTCCCCTCTGCTGAGCGACTGTGACTGCGCCGGCAGGCGGAGCTTGCAAAGTGGCGTTGATCGGTGCTGGCATGTGCATGACTGTGGCGTGCGCGGTCGTGAGCCACTATGTGTGCTCAGCAGGCATAGTGCTACGGCATAGTGCTGCGGTCATATACTCAGACTACGAAGTACCGGCATATATTTATGTGTACCTATGCACTAGTCAACGACCCACATGACACACATAAAGCCCATACCCAGCAACATACTAGCAACTGTGCAAGACATCTAAAACGCTACCAA
The DNA here is from genome assembly GCA_032358315.1 of Ophiocytium majus. NCBI lineage: Eukaryota > Xanthophyceae > Mischococcales > Ophiocytiaceae > Ophiocytium > Ophiocytium majus. Next base: position 24,946 of record JAULBY010040332.1, read on the forward strand.
CTGTTGAGACTGAGGACACCACCTGCTGCTGCTGCCTTCACCTTTGGGCGCGCCGCATGTGCCCGCAGGAACCAGGGGGGGTTGCAGAACGTTCTGAGCATGTTCCTGGTTCTTGGGGACCGTTACCTGCTTCCGCCGAAGGTCGCGCCCCCCCCCAGCACTCTTGTGGAGACGCCTGCCCAGGGCCTCATTCACCCGGACACATCCACTATTTTTGACACGCCGCGAGCCTACATGAAGTGGTGAGTAATGACTGGGGTGCACTTGTGTACAGGTTGTGAACAGCTTATTGAGTGGTAAAATCCATTCACGCCGACAAGTCCACTATTTTTGACACGCCCCGAGCCTACATGAAGTGGTGAGTAATGGAGGGGTGCATTTGTGAACAGGTCACCATGTGGTATTATAACATGTTTAGACACGCCTGCGCAGAGGCTCACTCACCCGGACTTGTCCAAAATTTCTGACACACCCCACCTACATGAAGCGGTGAGTAATGAGTGGGATGCGTTTGTGAACAGGTTTTCATGTGCTATCACTCATTCACCCGGACACTCACCAGGACACGCGCTTTTGGCCATTCGCGCATGCATCAACCTCACAGCATTGCTGACACAGCTTGCCGCAATGCCGCACACCGCCAACCACACTACAAGGTACAAGGAGCGGCAGCGCCAAAGCAAGCCCGACCCCACCTCCACCCATGGCGCGCGCACACTGGAGGGAGCACCGGTCGCACCCCCTGGGGCCCCCACCGTGGCCATGCTGCTGTACCGCAAGCACGTCATCACCGGACAGGGCTACATTGCCGACATGATACGCTCCTTCGAGGCGCAGGCGAGTGTTGAAGTTTGAAGTTGAAATCACAATTTGAAGGCGTGTCGTGCTTCTGCTCCACACCATGGTGGTTGAAGGATGTCATCACCGGCTAGGGCGACATTCGACATGAAGCGGTCCTTCGAGGCGAACGCAAGTGTTGAAGCTTGAAGTGCAAGTTATGCTTTGAAGTTGTGTGTGTGTTATTTTGCTGACACCATGTGCATCATTTACCATGTCTTTTGGTGTGGTGTCCATGTGTGGTCCACCTGCCGCCGGTCCCATCTTCATCCATGGTGTGGAGGCGCACACCCTCCATGCCCTTGTTTCGCTGACACCATGTGCGTTCATTTGTGCTATTTTTTTGAATGGTTTTCATGCGTGGTCAGGGTCTGCTGCCGGTCCCCATCTTCATCAACGGTGTGGAGGCGCACACCATTGTGAGGGACCTGCTCACTACGCGCTATGAGCAGGTGCAGCGCCTGAAGGGCGTGAAGGAGTGCGAGACTCTGCGCCTCGCTGATGCGGTGGAGGTGGACTCTATTGTCAACACCATCGGTAAGGGCTTTTCACATGACACCAGTCATTATGAAATCATAATATGTACTTCAAGTACCTCTGAAGTATATGTACACATTCCTTTGGTAGCAATATGTGGTACCAGATGCAGTGCCTAAAGGGCATCAAGGAGGCCCTCCGTCTCGCTGATGCGGTTGAGGTGGACTCTACTGTCGACACCATATGTGAGACATGTCCACATGAAGAGGTGTCATAGATAACGTTATGTTGCTTCGCAAGTATACCTATGGGTACTACTTTGTGGTACCACACAGTAGTAGCGGATGCAGCGCCGCAAGGGTGTGATACGCTGTGCCTCGCTGACGCGGTGGAGGTGGACACTTTTGTTAACACCATACAGTAGGTAAGATGTGTTCATGTAAAACCACTGTAGTCATAGTGCTGTAATGTAACACTACATGTGTACATGTAAATACTTCTGAAGTGACTATTCCGGCACATACCCTTGGTAGTATACACAGATGCAGCGCCTCAAGAGCCTCGAGGGGCGTGATACCATTTCCATGAGCACACAAATGCTCCACATCTGTGGACATGTGCACTGCACTCATATGCCTTCTCCCTTCTCACTTTCTGTTGTTGTTGTGTATCGGTTCCACGCACGCGAAAAGGCTTCCCATTGGTGGGCGGGCCCGCGGGCAGCATGGAGGCGGGGAGGCGGGTGGACGTGGCCACAGACATTCTGCGGGCCAAGAACGTTCCGTACCTGGTCGCCGCTCCCCTGCTCATACAAGACCTCAAGAGGTTAGTGCTCTGCTGTTCACGTACTTCACGTAGTGGTAACAATTCTGCGGGCCAAGAACGTTCATTACCTCGTTGCCGCCCCGCTACTCATACAAGATCTCAAGAGGTATGCAGCCCTCTGTCAGCTGTGCTCTGTTAGCAAGTACTTCAAGTAGTGGTAACAATTCTGTGGGCCAAGAACGCCTTACCTGGTCAGTGCTCCCCTGCTCATACAAGACCTCAAGAGGTGAGCAGCGCTTTGTCTACAGTGCTCTGCTGCCCACGTACTTCAAGTAGTGGTAACGTTTCTTGGGACGGGCTCATGTGGTGTGCTCTACTGCGTGTGCGCCATGGTCAGGACAAGTAGAGGTGGGCATAGCACTGCTGGCATAGGGTGAACTTGAAGTGCCAGTACCGTCCTTTGTAGTGAGATCATTGTTCATGTGGTATGCTGTGTACACTACTGCTGTAGTATATGGCACTTCTGAAGTATGTAGTGGGGGACCGCAACCGGGGAACACACGTGTTACAGCAGTAGTGCCGCTGCTTGTGAAAAAATTAAACATACTTTGAAGTGTGCTGTCTGCAGTTGTAACGCTATTGAAGCATGTAGTGCTGTACTTCAGAAGTATACTTCTAGAAGTATATAGTATGTGTCATTATCAGTGGCGCTCTGTCGGCCACACCCCGCATGCACACCGGGCCAAGCGAGCAGCGGTCCTTGGTGCACCTTCACTCATATCAAATTCATACTCACTGCCAGGGTTCGAGTTAGGGAAGGAGGGGCTCTCCCAGAGTATACAGGATGGGTATGGTACCGTCCCTGCGTTGCTGCAGTAGTGCTGCTGCTGTAAAGGGTTTACATACTTTGAAGTAGTATGCTGTCTGCAGTTGTACCACTGCAGCCTAGAGTACTATGTGTCCTCATCAGTGGTGCTCTGCCAACCACACCCTGCTGCATGACCGGCCAAGCACGCAGCAGTCTTTGATGCACCTTACTCATGTTTGCTGTCAGGGTTTGAGCTAGGCGGGAAGGGCCTCACCCATAGCGCACAGAATGGGTATTTTGCCATCCCGCTGTTGCTGCTTGGCCGACCAGCCACCCTGCCAGCAGCTCTGAAATGTGACTTTCAGCGCATAGCTGAGACCCAAGTATCTGCTTTGTTGCGCAGCTTGCGCAGCTGGCTATATGTATGTTCTGCTGAAGTATCATGCGTACGGTTTGCACATGCACAGCACGCTATACTACTCTGTTTCATTGCATGGCTTCCATGCGCGCAGCTGGTGCCGCGACCGTGTGACTCACCAACATAATAAAGTCTTTCTGAAGTATTTCGAAGTATGCTCCTTCTTTTATACTGTATGGCTCTCCATGTGCACAGCTGGCACCTGAAAATACCTGCTTCATTGTTTGGCTTTCATGTACACAGCTGACACCTGACAGTATCTGCTCCATTGTATGGCTTCAATGTGCGCAGCTGGCGCCGCGATGGCGTGCAGGGCCTGCAGCAGGTGGTCCTGTTCTCCTTGCCCGAGCTGGATGGTAAGGTTGCCCCCGCTGCACAGAACAAAAACCACATGCACCTACCTATAACTGAAAAACTGAAAAACCTACTTCGAAGTACTGAGAAATACAAGGTCATGGGTGCCAGGTCGTGTGCTGGAGCTTGATGGTGAGCAACCTGCTGCGCAGATTAACAACTACCTGGTACAGTGCACTCGCGAAGCAGTTTGCTTTGGTTTAATGCGGTTTGCGGTTTAGTGAGGGGTCCAGAGACCTGTCACAGACCACATGATTCTATATAAACGATACACAATGCCCTATGTGAATATTGCGGGTCTTGCTTTAGTGCGGGGTGCTAGCAGGGTGGCACTACCCCGCACTAAATCGCGAGCGGACTGTTCTTGCAATTCATGTCCTGTAATTGGAAAACAACATCGGTTCACTCCATCCATGATAGGCGGCCCCCATGATTCTAGTGTATATAGGTGAACACATCCCGGCATTGTGTGGTGCTTTGGAAGAGCGACGGGGCACAGTTACTGCACCGTGCCGAAGCTGCTGGCACTCTTGGCAGTTGTAGGCACAAGACACACGCATGTTTTGACACGATGAAAACTGTGCCAGGATGACAGCTCTATGCTTGCTGTACATATACATATATTATGATTGGTTGCTCATCACACTCCTGAAGTACAGCTGTAGTACATGCACAAGTAAGCCCTGTTGGTAATTGTACTCTGAAGCATCCCTAGCCCTCAAGGACACTGACCGGCGCGTGTAGGTGTGGGGGCTGTCTGGTGCTTGTCACCAGGTGGACAAACCACCCCACAGGCGTCGGCCTGGCATTTTGCCCCAGCCCCGGCAGTACCTGGGCGTAGCAGCCTTTTAGGTTTCTTTCACATGTACTTCATCTGCGCGATCGGTTTGCCGCCCACCTGGACACAGGCTTGGTACACGTCACATGCGCTTGGCAGAAAGTATACCTTAGGTGTTCCTGCTGAAGTGCATTTTATGCACGCACTGCCCTGCTGCTGCTGAGCACAGGCGCAGTGGACGCCGTGGTCGGTGGGCTGTGATAGAGGGGCCAACACATACCTGGTACTTCCTTAAAGTCACATGCCCTGAAATGAATTTCATGTGCGCGCCTGCTCTGCCCCACTGCCCTTCTGCTGAGCACAGGCGCGGTGGGCGCCGTTGTGGGTGACAATGCCAAAGCAGTAAACATGTTATGCCCTGAACAGAATTTCATGTGCGCGCCTGCTCTGGCGCTGCCCTTCTGCTGAGCACAGGCGCGGTGGACGCCGTGGTGGGCGACGAGGTTGCACTGGTAACACACCACAGCGCCAAACACATACTCCTAAAGTAGTATATGCATGCTTTGAACTGAATTTCATGTGTGCGCTCTGCCACTGCTGCTGAGCACAGGCGCGGTGGACGCCGTGGTGCTGGGCGGCCTGGTGGGCGACAAGATTGCGCTGGTGCCGGAGCGTGTGCGCAAGCTGGCGGGGCGCATCCAGGGGTGGACGCAGCTCAGGTGAGCCTGCCACTGCTGCTGATGCTGAGCACTGCTGCTGAGCACTGCTGCTGAGCACTGCTATTGAGCACTGTAGCAGCTGCTGGGCACTGTAATGCGTGCACGATCTGGCGGTGTGCGGGGAGCACGCAGCTCAGGTGAGCAAGTGCTGCTGCTGCTGAGCAGTGCTGCTGAGTACCACTGCTGAGCACTGCCACTGAGCACTGTAATGCGTGCACGAGCTGGGCTATTGAGGGGTGGACACAGTTTGGTGAGCCCATGCTGCTGCTGCTGGTGAGCACTGCTGCTGAGCACCACTGCTGAGCACTGCCGTTGCTGCTGCTGCTGCTGTTGCTGCTGAGCACAGACCCCCTGCACACCCCAATGCCATGTAAACATGCACAGTATACTACTAGTGCTACGTAGTACATGCACATGCATGAATTGGTACCTGCATAGATGCACGTGCAAGTTCGCCTTGGTCAATCCGGCCAGCTCCAGCAGCTCAGCCCAGTGGCATGTGGCTGCAATTTTTGTGCCATTGCTGCCAAGCAGCGCCTACACACATGTAGGCAGAGCACTTCATGTTTGTACCCGTCAAGGGCAAAGTCACTAGAGGACTTGCCACAGCTGCATACATGTATATCCTCCACATGCAGCAGACAGGCCCATTCATGCCCTTTGCATTGCACCACGACCAGTGGCACGTAGTGGACACCGGTCTCAGGGCACATGCGTAGTACCAAGAACAACAGAGTGACACCGTGGATGCGTCATTATCTCTGTGTAGACGATGTCATGTGGCCAGCGCCACTGCGCGGTTACATGACAGTGTGCCCTGGCAAGCACTTGCCCGCACACTGTGGCACCACATCGAACATGAATGAACAGAGGAAGTCTGCATGAATGGATGTTGCCTTGCACCGACACACTTTCTCTCTGCACTATTACCACCCACTCATCACCACACCACTCAAAAATGTGTCAGTGAAAGGCACACATCGATTCATGCAGACCGCCTCTGTTCAGTCACATTCGATGTGGTGCCACATTGTGCGGGCAAGTGCTTGCCAGGGCACACTGTCATGTAACCGCGCAGTGGCGCTGACCACATGACATTGTCTGTCACTCACACAGAGACAACGACGCAGCCGCGGTATCTCTCTGTTGTTCTCGGTACTATGTATGTGCCCTGAGACCAGTGTCCGCTACGTGCCACTGGCCGTGGTGCATGCAAAGGGCATGAATGGGCCTCTCTGCTGCATGTGGAAGATATACATGTATGCAGCTGTGGCAAGTCCTGTAGTGACTGTGCCTTTGACAGGTACAAACATGAAGTGCTCTGCCTACATGTGTGTAGGTGGCTCTTGGCAGCAATGGCGGAAAAATTGCAGCCACATGCCATTGGGCTGAGCTGCTGGAGCTGGCCGCCTTGACCAAGCTGAAGCTGCAGCTGCATCTATGCATCCATTGTACATGACTTTGTACTCTGCAGTGTCAGCTTGAATTTCTGCGACACGATACTTCTGAAGTATATATGGTATATGTCATTTGTCCTGCTGCGGCAGGCCGCCTAGGGCTCCCAGAGCTGCCCCCAGCCGCTTGTGCCACCAAATCCAGTCCCAGCCCATGTACTTCTAGCATCCATGTGTTACTGATTCTTCGCGCCGCTGTTGCTGCTGCTGAGCACAGGCGCACCCCTCCCACGGACCGGCGCGTTGCGGTCCTGCTGTACGGCTTCCCGCCCAACGTGGGCGCTGTTGGCACGGCCGCGCTGCTGAACGTGCCACAGTCACTGGAGAGCCTGTTGAAGGAAATGGCGCGCCAGGGGTACGACCTTGGTCCGCATGCAGACAAGATCGATGGCGAGGCGATTGTGGCGGCGCTGAAGGTAAGCCGTTGCACCTGAGAGGTACCGGTACCATATACTTAAGAGTAGGTACATGTACTTCGCAGTACATCATTACATATGAGTGGTATGTCGTGATGGCCCACCAGGGCTATGACCTCGGTCCGCATTGCAGACAAGATTGATGGCGAGGCGCTCGTGGCGGCACACAAGGTGAGCCCTGCTGTCTTGTACCACTACTTCAAGAAGTACAAAACTACTAGTATGTTTGTGCTTTGAAGTAGGTATGTATGCTGTATGGTTACAACATGGCGTTGACAAGGTTGGTGGCGAGGCGCTTGTTGCACCCCTCAAGGTGGCCCCTGCCTGTCAATGCTGGTACATGCAATAACTTCTTGTAACTCCATCATCCGTTTAATGAGCAGTGCGTTGATGCCGCCCACTGCTGCTGTGCTGCTGCCGCCGCCGTCGCCGCCACTGCTGCTGCCTCCACTTCTGCTGCGGTTGGTGTTGGTGCCGCTGCCGCTGCTGCTACTGCTGCCGCTGCTGCTGCTGCTGTTGCTGCTGCTGCTGCTGCTGCTGCTGCTGCTGCTGATGCTGCTGCTGCTGCTGGCGAGCAGGTCATGAACCAGGATGCGGTTGTCGCGCGTGGCGTGGAGCGCCTGCAGTCGGCGGTTGACCACGCCGGCTCCCTGGGAGAGGACTGCTCGTACCGCATTGCCAACACGGAGGGGCTGGCAGGTGCACTCTTGTGTAGGAAACCAGCTTGGTTTTCTAGGTCTACTTTTACTCTTTTATACAAGTAAGCCCTGTTGGTAATTGTACTCTGAATCATCACTAGCCCCCAAGGACACTGAGCGGCGCGTGTAGGTGTGGGGGCTGTCTGGTGTTTTTCACCAGGTGGACAAATCACCCCACAGGCTTCGGCCTGGCATTTTGCCCCAGCCACGGTGGTATCTGGGCTTAGCAACCTTTTAGGTTTCTTTCACTTCGAAGTACTTCAAGCACATACTTCAGTAGAACCACATATGCATATGTCTCAGTATACTACTAGTAGTATGAGTCACGTTTTTGCAGTCACTCACAAAATGCGAAGGCCTTACACCCTCCAGGCTGGTTGGTTGAGCTCCAGACATGAATATCCTTGGGAACAGAAGTGAAGCCCCCCCCCCCACCCCCCCCACCCCATGTCAACTTGATTTGCAGTTGCACATGGGGATGAACAATGCTGGAAAACTCCACTTCGCACGTGAGAAGGTTGCGCACCCTCAGCCAGGCGCAGGTACTGTGTGACAGCTGAGTGGAAGCGTCGCACTCACACAGCCCAATTCCAACACCACCTCCAGCGTACACTAGGAGAGAGGGTGTGTGGGTGTTGAAGTTTACACATCGAATTACTACTTGAAGTAGATTTTGTGCTCAGCGGCAGAGCCTTCTTGGTGCACCTCTCAGGGCCTGGCCCTCACACTGCCCCAATCGCAGCGACACCCCCCAGTTCACACTCGGAGGGGCGGTGTGTGTGCTGTCGAAGTTGGGCACTACCGTATACTGTAGTACATGCAGTCACTTTTTGTGACTAGAAGTATTATTCGACAGTACTATGTTTCTGCACACCTGCCGAGCATTCTTGGTGCCTTCCTCATGCATGCCGCCCAGCAGGTCCGGTGCAACACCATGACAGTACCATATACTTGAAGTACTTCGAAGTACAGCAAATGTAGCATACCACGTCATATGCAGAGTATATAGTATGTACTTACATTACAACCACTTCAATCATGTACCTGGTACTTGTGTGTAGACGTACATGTTGCACAACTGCAAAGCCCTCCTGAACGCCGCCCAGAGGTCCGTTGCAGATGTCGCTTCGTTGTCCATGACCGCTTAAGGCCTTTTATAGTATGGCACTTCTGAAGTGTACTACCGGTACTTAAAACATACGGTTTCATGCTTTGAAGTACTTCTATGCACTTCTGAGGTATACTACTGTATACGCATGGAAGCATACACACTTAAAAGTACAATCTTTGCCCACCTGCAGAGCCTTCTTGGTGTACCCCTCGCAAACCCCGCCCAGGACGCCCGTTGCCGACGTCGCGCAGTTGTCCACGACCGCCTAAGAGAGGTACGTTAATACTTCAACTATATCATACCTCAAAGTAATTCTATGTACTTCAGCAGAAGTATGCTACTGTATGCGAGTGGAAGTAAATATACTTAGTGTTGGAACATTTGCACCTCCAGCTCCAGCAACCGCCAGTGTAGCAGCAGCTTACAATCCGTAACTGCCCAAGTGTGTGGCCCGATCGTTTCACCCAGTAGATACTGCGCCGTTTGAGCTACTAACGGCCGCTATGCGTGCACGGCGCCCACGCGCCACGACTTTAATGAACCACTTCTCTGTGTCAACAACGCCGCCGCGCCTACTGGCCATGGGTGTGGCTGTGCCTACAGTCCTGGGTCTCTTCCTGCTTTCCTAAGCCGCTGCCGCCGCCACTGCCTGCGCTCATTCCTGCCGCAGCTCAGCAGTACCTGCTCAGCAGCGCCCGCGCCCGTTTGCAACGTCCATACGAGCCGAAACCAGCTGCAAATGGAAACGGCACCAGCCTGTGCCCCCAGGGCACCGTTTATGGTAGCCCTGAAGACTGCAATACACCGTGGTATAGGGCAGAATGCCAAGCTTGCGAGGTTTCTTCTGAAATTGGGGGCCGCTCCCTAAAAAAAATTTGGTTGAATCCCATTGGATGCCGTCAGCTCAAAAAATAGTATCACCCGGAGGTCTACAATGCAAGTACTTTAAGTATGTGTATACTGTACATACATGCATGTACACACTAGCAAGAGCATGTCTGATCATGCTTTTTCCGGTCACACGCACACCATGTGCACAGGGCTTTCCGCGCCCTAAGCGAGTCTTATGAAAGTACACATTACAGTAGTTGTGTTTATTTGCACTTGTGGGCCCATGGTATGCATGCCAGCAGCCACACTACAGTAGTATGTCCACATGGCATGCGGCTGCACGGACCAAACAAGTGTGCACCTCATACTGTACGCCTGGGGATGATAACAATAACACCCTACTTCACCCCAAACAAGTTCTCCTGCAAAAACTGATACGCCTGCGTCACCTTTTTGAACGCCGCCTCACTCCGCCGCCGCTCCTCTGGCGCACTCACGCCCTGGTGCAGCTCCCTCGCCCTCTCCAGGTACGCCTTCCGCACGCCGGTCTCCGTCGCATCGGCAGCGCTGCGCACGCCCAGCACCGCCAGCGCCTCCACCACCTCCTCCGGCACCATTTGACCCAGGAACTGGTAGTCAGAGCCGCCGCTGGCGCCGCTGCGCGTGCCGCGGCGGCGAGCGTGGCGCGCGGTGGTGCGGCGCGCGTAGTGCGCCTGCATGCGCTCCATTTCGTCGCGCAGTGCGCGGCACTCGCGCTCGCGGCGCAGCTGCTCTTGCTCAGCGGTGCGGCGGCAGGCGGCTTGTGCGCGGGCCGCTTCCTCTCGCTCCGCCCACTGGGACAGCGGTGCGGCGGCAAGGGAAGGGGGGGCAAGAACAGTTGCATGTGCAAACGGTGGGCTGCGGAACTGCAGTGAAGTGGCAGGCAGTTGTGGAGGAGAAAGGAGGTCATCACTGGCAGCATGGCGATCGGCCTTTATCAGCGCCAGCCCTGACTGGTGCCCTGTCACCTCGTTGATGTTTACTTGACAGCAGCAGCGCGAGGTGCCGGCTTGCGCAAGTATCAGGAGGGTGCAGCTGCAGGGGCAGCTCAGGCTTGTGCCAGAAACCTCGACTGCTGCTCCTGGCATGAACACCTCCGCCGATGGCGCTACTGTCTGCCTGCCGTGCTGCATCAGTGTTGTGATATGGCGGTGCACTGCAGGTGTTGCACAGTGGTGCAGGCACAGTGCAGCAACAGGAGAAGAGAAGAGGCCCGCACCTGCATATCATACTTGACTTTGGCGTAGGCCCGTTGAGCTGCTGACAGCTCAGCTTGAGGATCATAAGGCCTAGTGGTGTGCTTCGCGGGCATCAACCTCACTATCCTCTTGGCGAAGAACACGTTTGCCGCCGCCGTTCCCACCAGAATCAGGCATACTCCAACCCACAGTGAGCTGCTGCCAGGCGTTGCTGCAGACTTCATGGCGTGCTCCTCGCCTGGCGAGGCATACGCTCGTGGCTGCAGCTGGAGCGTCTTCGCTGATGCCTCTCAACTTCAACTCGCTGTCCACACAGTTTTGCAGCGCGCTTGGTGTTGAAGTTTTTAACGCAAACAATGTGGCGTGACAACGGTCACACGGTCGAGAGTCCGAAGTGCGCCCCGTGGACAAAGCAGGCGAGAAGGGCAGCTTCGACAGCTCGCGGGTTCGCACAGCCTCTGCCCTTCACCATCTACAGATACAGATGACGGGAGCTGGAGAGCGTGTGGTCAACTTGGTGCTGTCTTGGTACGAAAGCCTCGTCCACGCCCGACCCTGGCTTCTACCCGGCTTCGTGCTGGCCACGGCAACTGAGCAAGGCAAGTATTTGCTGCTGCTGCTGCTGCTGCTGCTACAACGCTACTGGCAGGCCCGTCGACCTATCACCGAGTTTGCCTGCGCTGCAGCCATGGTGCAACACACAGATCCCGTATGAGATTTGTGCGAGCCTGTGACTCACGCGCCATCCTGCTGGCAAAGCAGATCTGCAGAACTGAACATTCGGGCCGCTGCCGCTACCGTTGCTTCTAACTAGCTGAGCAGCACTGCCGTATTTGGTTCAAGACCGCCGAATGCCGAATTGGTGCAGCTACGAACGCGCGGGCGCATGCCTTTTTTTTACACCCCTCTATCATCCTCTCTGCTGCTGCCGCTGCTACCCCATGCTGCAGTCCTGGATGAAGCGGCTGCCGACCTGCCCGCCACCTGCGCGGAGCACGCCGCAATGCAGCACCTGCTGCTGGCCGCCGACCCTCCACCCGGCACCCGCTGCGCCCTGGCCCTGGCGGCGGGCATGGAGCTGCTGCGGCAGAGGCTGGAGGCTCTAGCGCCAGCGCTCCAACAGCGTGGCAACGGCGACGCTGCCACTGCAGTCCAGCTCAGGAACGGAGGCCCCTCTGCACGCACGCAGGTGCTCAGCAGCTTGGAGCTGTTGACCAAGGTGCTGGCCCTCACCGGCCCACACGAGTGGCTGTTCATCGCGCCCACGTGCCGCCTCCTACGCGCCGCCTACATCCGCCGCACGGGACCCTACCCCGGTGCTGCCGGCGAGGTGACCCTCACCTACCCGATAGCCGCACTGCAGTCTGCGGCGCGCATGGACGCCGCTGCCGCACACGGTCTTGCCGATGCGCTGGACCCCGTCAACCCCAAGTATCCGCTCTGGTATTTCTGGCGGGAGGCGGGAGCTACCCGCTGCTGGGACGTGGTGCGGCGTGCGCAGGACCTGGGCATCGGCGTGTGTGACACGGATGTGCTGCTCGGCGCCGCGGGCATTGCTGGCGGCTCGGCGTGGCTGGAGCGGCTGTGCAGGGAGGGGGTTGTTGACCGCCGGCACGTGGCCATGGAAACATGGTGCCTCGTTACCGCTGCACTGGTCGACGCCGGTGATACCGGCCCGGGGCTGGTGTGGGTGTCGCAGCAGCCGCGGTGCGGCGGCACAGACTGGCCGTATGGCTTCACCCATGCGCTTTGCAACAGTGCCGCCAAAAAGAGGAAGCTGCACACACTGCAGTTTCTGCTTGACCCACTGAGCGGGCTGGGGCTGTTTGGGCCGCCGCAGGAGCTGACGGATGCTGACGTGGAGGACCCTGGCACCTTGCATTTCAGTGTGGCGGGTGAGGTGCGATGGTGGTCATCTGGCGCACCCTACGCAGTTTCAGTGCTGGACGCGGCTGCCATGAGCGGAAATGTGGAGGCGCTGCAGTGGCTACGCGAGCAGTCGCACGCCTTCACACCCAGGACCATGGAGTGGGCAGCAGGGGCAGGGAGGTTTCAGGCACTGCAGTGGCTGGAGCAACACGGCTGCGGATTTGATGCTGACGTGTTGTGCCAGGTTACTCTACGCGATGAGAACACCACAGCTGCGCAGCTGCAATGGATTCGGGAGCTTGGTGGCGGCGACTGGAGTCAGCAGGGTACCACCAACATGCTTGAAGAGGCGATTTGCGCCAACCGCCGCGGCTACCGCTACAGCGGCTACGGCGGCTACCTTTCGGTGCCAGATTTCGGTGTGGTTTTCTGGCTGAGGGAGCAGGGAGCAGCCTGGCCCAGCAACTTGCACGAGCTGGCCCAGGACTTGACCTTAGCAGCGATAGCAGCCGTAATCAGACACGGTTGCCCTTGGGGGCAATGGACATCTGAGGTTTGCATGCGACTGGCTCAGAATTGGGGACCCGACTCAGCTGAGCTGAAGCAGCTGCATGACCTGGGATGCCCCTGCACTTGCCCCCGCGAGCTGCATTAATGCCATTCCTGTCCCAGGCCATGTGAGGGCAGTGCGCGCGTCTGTGCCATCCGTGTGCTTGCTTGCACCGTCAAGTGCTTGGCCGCCACTGCAACAGCTGTTGTTTGAAGCATCGCCGCCTGGGTGTGTGCGCCCACACGCCACGCCCCACTCTTGCAGCTAGCGCGGCTCACCTTTGTAGGTACACAGCCCTGGGGGTCCATGCATACTTTGCGTGCTTAGTCACTGCTGGGGCGCGTGTGGCAACACACAAGGCGTCAGCCGTGCTAGCGCCGCTTGCGATTGAACTGTGCCATGTACGTAGGAGCATGGTGTTCCGGGAGCTGGGGGGTGGGAGCAGGTCCCCTGGGACATGGGGCTGTAATCAGTTCGAGTAGTGCTCTGGCAACATGCCAGGCTTCCCACAGTACTGAGCTTTCCCAGTTTGTTTTTCGCTACCTGTCTGATT
>JAULBY010040333.1:0-13603 GCA_032358315.1 Ophiocytium majus
AGCACTGCGTACTGCTCAGCACTTGTGTGCTGTACACAGCCACATCCTTCTAGCATCATGACCGGCCTACGCACAACACCAATACCATAACATGAGCATGCAGGCACGAAACATGGGGCACATGCATTGCTGTCTCAAGCGGCTGGTCAGTACTTAGTGTGGTGTTACAGTGTGGCTGCACTTGCACACATACACAGGTGCGTAAACGTGCAAGGAGCTAGTCCTACATCAAGACAAGTCGGGAGCAGAGTGGCACAGCAACACAACTGACAGGTTACAGCATCAAGTTGGCTTTAAGCGGCTCGATGCCACCTAAGGGCCGGCGTGGCGGTGAGGCATAATGTTTATTTGCAACACCTCACTGCGAACCCGTGTGTGATTCCTAGGATCCTAAGCACTGACCTAGGATTGCGAGCACTTACGGGCATGTCAACAATGCCCGCCCTGGAGGCAGCACAAATCTACAACTTCGCATGCTGCCATATGAAACAGAAGTCACACGACAAACAAACAAGGCATAAGCTTGCAATGCAATTGCTGCATGCCCCCCTCGTCCACATATCACAATGTCACAGTGACTGCCTGCGCCTACGACTGTGCCCGCTGCTGCAGCCATTGAGTGGGCTTGCCACTCAGCCTGCCTCTACCGCATCTGGTGCTGCTACGTCAGCAGGGCCCGCAGCCTTGGTGAGCAGAGCCACCTGTGCACTCGACTTGCTGCAATTGACAGTTGGCACAATGCGACGCGGCCGCAGGTAGCGCACACAGTCCACCAGCTCCGAGAAGCTTGAGTGCTCGGAGTATGGCGCTCCGTAAATCATGTCAGGGCCCTGCCTGCGGCACGTCAGCAGTGACTGTCCAGCGCAGCCGCTGCTGCCAGTGGCACCGCCAGCGCCGTCAGTGGCAGTGCCAGTGCTGCCAGTGAACGTCCACCCCGTGGGTTGCACGCCAATCACGCGGGCGAAGCCCCTGCTGAGCGCTTTCTGCTGCTGCGCACAGCAGCGGCGCATGGCGCCAAACTTGATCCAGGAAATGGGTACCACCCACAGGCATGTGGCACTGGGGTCCATGGTCAGTAGGCTCATGACCTCTGATGCCCAGCCCAGGCAGGACAGCGTCTGTGGGAACGTGTGAGATGGCGGGTGCAGCAGCAACATGGTAGTTGTTTAAGCAGGGCTACTCATGTGTTGTGGGCTGCATCTGCATACTCTGTTGCTTGTACTACGTAGCACTGTGTATGGCGCGCCGCACTGCCAACTCACCCGGTGACATGTGACACTGTGCGATAGTCGGCAGCTGTTATGCACGGACAGCTGAAACACCTCAGCTCATAGGGAGTATCAATGTGCTCAGCAGTTGCGTACAGCCAGCAGCCATGTGCCGTTTGGTAGCAGAAACCTTGTCATCTGTTAGATGTTCAAAATCTCTAGGTCGAACACTAAATTAGATGCACTTCTGAAGTACATGAGATGCTTTCGGTGAAACAAGTCTTGCTGCAAAAACGTAGACCAAATAAATCATTGGTGACATGCCAAAGGTACCGGTAGTTCCCATATCGACAAGCCAGCGGTTGCCAGAGTATCCTTCTGCGCATCCAAGCCACCATGTGGCAAACAGTGACCGAAGGCTAGCGCAAGATGGTGCAATTCAATCCAGCGCACTCGTGCTCCACGTTGAGGCAGTGTTGCAGACCCCAGCACCTAGCCATAAGCGAGACCCGCCAGCGACCAAATAGGGCCCTGCCACAACACTTTTGTAACCAAGTACTTCTTCAAGTTTATGTGCAGCCACACTGCCATGCAGCCCCACTATACTACTGAAGTCTTTTAATTCATTCCTAAAAGCTCTGAAGTATTAGCCCATGAGTTCAGCCAGTGGCGCCTCGAATCAGGGGGACACAATGTGGTGGGTCCCCAGTTGCACAGGTTGGACACCGTGGTGCCACCCACCTGGTGGCGCCGCGCATCCACATACACCTTCCTGCCTAGCCTCCGTGCCACCTCCATGTACAGCCGCTCCTTGCCCAGTGAGTACGCGCCAAACAGAACCAGTGTGCTGCCGCTGCCGCTGCCCCTGCCGCTGCCGCTGCTGCCAGTGAGGTGGCCAGTGATGGCGTTGACTGTGGCATCGATGACCTCTTGCTGCGGTGGAAATGTGTACCGCGGGTCGCAGTATGTGGTGTCCAGGTACAGGCTGGCCAGCCTGCAGAGGGCCAATGGGTGTGGACAGCGATGGCAGGGCACGCACTGGCATGAGAGTGCTGTGCTACCAAGCCTAGAGTCGTGTAAAAGGCCAACAAATGTGGGCAGTGGTGGCGAGGCACACGACTATTATGACAGTGCTTCGCCGTCAAGCCTAGTGTCTTGTCGGCAGTTGACACAATATCCCTGATGTCTGAAGTGAGGCTTTCACTGCAACAGCGGGAATACATACAATATATCCCCGCCGCAGCAAACACGGTGGGTATGGCCCCGTGTATTGTAAGGTGTACTACAGTATTTCACATGTACATGATGATGTACTGTACATCTATTACGAGTGCCGGCGCACGCACAAGTGATTTGGTGGTGCTGCTCTGCCTCCGCCGCGGTGCGGTAATGTGTTGCGCGGCTGCACAAATGTTCGAATGGCTGCACCGTTGCATGTGCCAGTGCTGGTGCGCGGCTGCATGTGCATGTTTTGTGTATGTTAATTGACAGTGTACCAAGACCAAAGTTGAAGTGCTTGTCCCTGCAAACGTGCCCGGACTCTCTCTTACGCCGTGTTAGCCACTTCACATCAGAAACGGTCTTGGTTATGGTATCAGTACTTGCGAAACTTGGTTTCATGTTGCTACTGAAAACACAATCTAAAAACGAGGCATTACGTAAACCAGCGTTGTTTGATGCACTTTCTACCCTCATATTGTGGAATACCTTATAATATGAGGCTTAGGCATGTATACTCCTGTTACATCCATAGCATGTACAGTTTACACAGTATCTGTACACATGCATACTACATAGGTATGTAGTACATGAAAGGTAATTTGTAAGTAAACTTTTATCATCAGTGTACATGTAGTATGTATACAAGCATGTAATTTCTTCCTTCAGAAATACAGTGTTTGATAACATGCACTTCAAACGTTTGTTTATCTTATTTGTTCGTTCACTCTCAAAAAGGGCAATTACAGATGGACATGTATTGAAGTTTGAGTGACCTTTGTTGAAGTTTCAGTTGAAGTTTCAGTCGATGTGCGAAGACACAGATGCGTTGTGTATGGGTGCAATGCTCCTGCCATAGCGCTTTTGTCCTGCAATTTTATTACCGCAGAAGTCGTTCAAAAGTATGACAGTGCTATTATTGGCGTTCATTATTGGCTGCTGTTGTTGTTTTCATAGGTGGCATATTACCTCTTCACAGGTGACAAATACATTGCCATTTTACAAGTTGCTTCTGTGCTGGTTGTGGTACCATACGTAGTGCCGGATATGCAAGTGCTTGTACTACTTGGATACATGTAACAGCACAGGAGAAGGCGTGCCAGCATACATGTTCATAAACGCACGCCACCAGTGCTTATAAGGTACAGTGTAGCATGCAGCGGAGCCACAAGACGTACACAGGTGGCACACTGATGCGGCTCTCACCTTCGCATGCCCGGGCCAGGCTGTGGCTGGTACTGCAGGGCTTTGAGAACAGGGTTATTGGCCAGCATAGTGGCGCGGTCCCAGCGGAAGTCCCCCACATGCAGGCACAGGGACCCATCCGCCATCTCAAACAGCACCTGCACCAGCAAGCAGCAGCAGTGACAGCAGCAGGAGGAGCAGCGGCGGCAGCAGCAGCAGCAGCAGCAGCAGCAGCAACAGCAACAACAGCAGCACCAGTATCAGCAGCAGCAACAGCAGCAACAGCATTGGCAGCAATGAACGTCGAAATATATGGCAGCCACGGACACTTGGCACAAGGAACTGTGCGCATGACCAATAGCTTGGTAGGGAATACCTGCTGTGACGCAGCATGCGGATGCAAACACCTCAAAGTGATTGTGTTGCCCAGCACTAGGCAAGATAGCATGGCAATGGGGCTGGGTGGTCAGGGCGACTCAATGGGGGGTGACGTATCACACAACATCCAATGGCTGGAGCAGAAAGTGAACCTTGAACAAGACGCTCTGGAGTTGACGTGTGCAGCGACATCACCGCTTTGAGCGGCTACTAGCTGGACACGCACGTTTCTTGAATACTACAGTGGTAGGTTACATGGCTCATTTTCACGAGAAGCTGTGCCAGGGATTTTGGTGTGCAGACAGCATGATGGCCGGACATAAAAACTATGCTGCTGCCACTTGCCAAACTGGATGTGCAGCAAGTACCTGAGGTGAGGTACATTAATTGCACTCTCCAACCAAACTACTTTTATAAACGTACTCACGCAAGCGGCGCCAGGGCAGTGGTTGGCGTCCAGCATGGTCATCATGACAGGAGCATTTCCGACAGCGATGCGTGTGGGTGTGTTGAGAGGCACCACGTGCAGGTACTCATAGCTGATCTGCGCACAACAGAGGCAAGAGGCAGTTCCGCCAGAGGGATACATACAAATGTGAGGGTAAGCAGGCGCCAATGAGACCACGTTACACATTGATGAACTCTGTATCTGCTGGTGGTCCCGCGCCGCGGGTTACTGACAAACACTACACTGCTTTTTCTGGGAGAGTTGTTCCCTTCACTTCCCTCCACTCCTTTTCACTGGACATTCTCACTAGACCACTCGGCACACCTGAACAGCACCGTCCTTCTTTGAGCACAAATACTACCCGTAGTAGTTCCCACATAGGCTCGTTTAGAAGCAAGGCAGGTACACCAGTTCCCAGCATGCGGTTCACCATTTCGTCTGTGTGTGAGTGGTGCAAAGCTAGTACAGTACATTTTGCATGAGTGAGTCAGGGTAGTTTCTAAGTGTGCAATGCTCAACACGGAGAGCACGCAATCATGAGATCGTAGATGGCATACCTGGTGGGTGTAACTGTCTGCCTATGTGTGCCCCTTCTTGAAATGCCGGCTAACTGATGATTTATTTGCTGGATATGCAGCAATATCCAAGGGAACAGCCTTACTCAACAGGAGCGCACATGGCAGGTGACACAATACCACTTCTGAATGAATAAGTGCATGGCAAAAGAATGAAAACACATGGTGCACTACTTGCCACATTTACTGACGTAATGAGTGCCATGTTTTGCCTTTTCTTACGACGAAGTCGGTGGTAAAAATATTGTCACCTTTGCATCATGTGGTCAGGCTGAAACAAGGTATTGTGTTCCCTCATGCCATGTCTCACACGAGTTCTCTCAGCCAAACCATACAAAGTAAAAACAAACAGTATCATTACCAAAAAGTGAGCGAAGACAAGCGACAACATCGGCAACCAAGTGTCCTGACTCAGGACTCCTGAGGCAGAAAAGGCACACCGCACATGAAATGTTGGCAAATCTCCACATTTAGTCCAGTCACTTGCTTCATTGATCTTACCAGCGCATCTAAGTTGCCACGGCGCTATGTATCAAGTCATAACAACTTACCCATTCGACGCAAGGTGAATGCGACCGCGTAATACTGGATTGTTTCACTGTGTCAATGCCGGTGGGTTATTGCCACCCTACACAACACAAGTGCAGCGTGCACCCGCCCACATTGCGCATGCATTCAAACAGCAACAAAAATAACAGCAGTAGTACGACTGTGGTCCGCACGCAGCCCTGCACACGGTGTGCTATTGGGCAAGCACAGCACGATCATATACATATATACATATATATAGATATATATATATATTCATATACTTCAAGAAGTATTGTGCTGCCAAGGGACTAGCTGGCCACGACTGCCTCCTACTTTGTGCTCGCATGCAGTGCCAAACACGGAACTTGCCTTGAAGCGCTCCCGCACCAGCTTGACCGTGGGTGCCGTTGCATAGATGACCCCAGAGTTCCAGCTGCGCGTCAGCCCCCCATAGTGGTCTTAACAGCACAGCACAGCACAGCACAGCACAGGACAGCACAGAACAGAACAGCACAGCACAGCAGCAAGTGTAGGTGTTGTGGTGTCCAGCTGGTGTGCTGCCACACCGACAGGTGTGGCATGTAAGGGCAGGCCCGGATGCTGCACGAGCAGCGTGCACACGACATGGTGTCGGAAGGCACTACCGAACCCATAGTAGTTTACCTTTCAGCAAGTACGTGGTCTGCACCTTTAGGTACATGCATGCGGCATGACAATTGTTTGCTGGTTTACTGAAATTGACTGCAGCCACAATGTGCAGTTTTCTGGAGTACATGCACGTTTTAACACTAAAAAATATGGTCGCATGCATGACATACCCAAGTATTTCCAATGCATCCACTACACAAGCAGCTGCATGGGCCATTTGGCACCCTGCCAGTGATGTTGACACCTAACGTTTCGTTTTGCAGAGATGCTGCTGGAAGTTTGTGTAGCAGCTTAGTTGTTCCCAGCCTACTGCTCATTCGCTACCTGTGCATACAAGGGGCAATTGTTGTCATGCCATGTGCATGTCAGCCACGGCCAACAAGCTGCTGCGGCACAAGGCTGTCCAGCACGCTGGTCACGTGCCTGTCTACCAGCAGGATGCACAGCTGTTGCACATGCAACCAGCAGCCACCATGTACCACACAGCCATGTACCAGTAAAGCTGTACCTGCCAACTGGACGCATGCCTCACACACACACGAACCTCTTGTGGCACAAGATGCCACACACCCCTGCCAACTCACCTGCATGCATGTGCGTGAGCACGTACACCTGAGACAGCTCCCTCGCCCCGTAGTGAAATCCATCCACCACTATGGGCATCGCTGCCCGCCCGCCGCCTGGCGCCACCACATGCACCTTCTTGTAAGCTGGGCACTGTGTCGCACGCTCCGCTCCCGTCAGTGCAGGCCTGCCCCCCCTGCCACGCCCCCCACCCCCCCTGCCCCCCCACCCTCCCCGCCCCCGTCCGCCTGCCGCTTCCCTGGCCCCGCCGCTGCCAGCAGCTGCCACGCCAGCGCCGCCCCGACCCGGCTTAGCTGCTGCTGCAGCTCTGCCGCCTCGGCCGCCGCTGGCAGCAGCGGCAGCAGCGGTGCTGGCAGCGGCAGCGGGAGCGGCGGTGCTTTGCCTGCGGGCCGCAGTCATGAGCACCTCCGTCAAACCCCGCGGCGGGCGCGTGAAGTATGTGTCTATGCGCGGCTGAGAGGGCGGCGCAGCGCGCGCTGGCTGCGGCGCCGGCGCGCGCAGCCCCCTGGCCTCCACGCCTTGCGCGGCCGCGCAGCCCTTGACGTGCTGCAGCCGCTTGGCAAATGGCTTGGCCGTCAGATCCACGGTGCAAAGCGGGCATGCATACGCGCCGTCGCCGCGCATGTCGCCGCTCCCCTGCTCCGCACCAGCGCTGCCGCCACCGCTGCCACCACCGGCCAGCCGCTGCTCCGGCTGCTGGTCGTTAGCGGCAGCATCTGCTGCCACATGTGCGCGGCCGCTGCAGGGCTGCCGCTGCTGCGAGGTTGGTGTCGCAGCCGCGGCGGGGGCAGGGCGCTTCCGAGATGCACGCGTGAGCGCCGCCTGCGCCTCTCGCGCCGCCGCCGCCTGCTGTCGGATGGCAGCGTCCAGGCACTCGTTTGAGTGCAGCTCCCGCTCCTCATTGTCCAGCTCGCTGATGTCAGCGCCGCACACTGCGCATGGCACCATGCCAGGGGGCAGCGCCGCCGCCGCCGCGCTGCTGCAGCCATCTAGGCAGTCGTTGATGTGGAGCTGGCGGTCCAGCAGCGGCAGGGCGTGCAGGCTGGCGCCGCACACAAAGCAGCAGCTGCCGCTGGCGTCGCATGCAACTGGTGGCGCGCCATTTGCCAATGCCATTGGCGATGACACTTCTGGCGGGGGGCTGTGCTGTGGCGTGTGGAGTGCTTGGCCGCCCACGTCGCCAGCCGCTGCTCCGGCGCGTGAGCCTTCGATACTGTCGTCCAGCATAATGCAGTCGGCAGTGTCGGACTGATGTGCATCGTCTTCACCTGCTGCCCCCGCTGCTGCTTTGAGGGTAAATAGAGGGGGGGGTTCGCCAGCGCCATCGCTGCTGCCGCTGCCGCACATGCTCTCCGTTTCCGACCACGGGCAATCGTCAGCTTCGCCGTCACCACTGCAGCCGTCTGAAACAGCAGGGTGCAAGTCGCCAAAGCCTGCAGCCTGTGACGCCGCAGGTGCTGTTGTTGCACCGTAGCCGCCGTCGCTGCCGCCGCAGGCTGACTCCGTCTCCCAGCCTGACCGCTCATCTGCACCGCCACGGCAGCTGTCACCAGCAGCAAAGCAGCTCGTGTGCAGCGCATGTGTGGACTGCGCACCACACGGGCTTGTTGTCGCTGTGGCTGCTGGTGCTGGCAGCGGTGGAGCTACTGCTGGCGTCACTTTGACGCGCTGGGCGCCAAGCGCACGCACAGCAGCAGCAGCAGCAGTGTCAGCTACTGCTGCAGGAAGGGCAGCCGCAGCCGCGGGTGGCGAGCGGCTCACTGCCGCTGCACCGTCGGCACCCACGTTGGTATCACCTGCTGAAGCCCGCTCCTGAAGAGCCGCTGCTGGTGAGGCGCCCAGTGTGTGTTGCTGCACCGGGCTGGCACTGCGCCCGTGCACCGCAGCGGCCGCGGTGCCGCCAATGCTGCTGCTGACCCTGCTGCTGCTGCGGCCGCTGCTGCTGCTGAGCACTTGGGGGGCAGGTCTGCCAGACATGCCGGGCTGTCGCCGCTGGGACACAAGCGTTTCCAAGAAGCGGCTGGTGGCGCCTGAGTTCTCGTTAGTGCTGCTGGTGGTGATGGCTGCGGTGGTGCTGATGATGGTGTGCCGCTGTAGCTTGGACCGCCTCTTGCTGCACTTGGGACAAGACTGTATATGTTGTTGCTGTTGCTGCTGCTGCTGGCTGAGGAGCAGCAAAGGCAGCACATACCAGCTGTGGCCGCATTGCTGGCAGGTGCGACTCGACATGCTCCTGCTGCATCCCTGCATGCAGCACGGTGGCCGCGTGCTATCATGCATGAGATCAACAGGCTCCCCGCGTTTTCCGACGTTTCAAAGTTCCCGCCATTTAGGGGCGTCTCCCCTTCGCTGCCACGTGGAACGCTGCACGGGGAGGGATTCGCAATTGAAACCTGCACGTTTCACTACCAGTAAGAGTTGAGAGTTGGGCGGGTTATGAAGATGTTGCTTGGCAACCGGTACGGCGCTAGCGGTTTCGCGGCCCCGGAGGTGATCTACACTGACAGGTGCTGTGACGACAGGCAAGTATTAGCACGGCTGTGATTTGTGCTGCTACTGCAAAATCTACCGGTATGCCCGTGTGCACTGCTACTGCAAATTCCTCTCCTCACCTGTTGCTACCCGCAGCTGCGAGTGGATAAGTGCCGGAAGTGTCACAGATTATGTGCTGCTGGCATGCGCAAATTTGCACCTTCGTGTATCTTTCAAATAGTGACGGCACTGACATGGCAGTTAACGATTTGTTAAAATAATAGTAATGTTACGCATGCCCATATGTCATATATTCGCATCTGTTTGTCTCTTGCTGACGGCGTTGCAGAGGACTGGTGGATGAGGTGTTCCAGGAGCTTGCGGATGATGGCATTACTTTCACCGCAGGGAGCAACAACGAGAACGATGGTGCTGCGCCTCGCCTGGTGGAGGAGCCTCTGCAGCCGCTGGCGTGGCCTGCCGGCACGCAGCCAGTTGTCATCAAGGGCACTGTGGGTGACCAAGTGACACTCGCATGCGCTGCTCTGTACGAGGCGGCTGGGGAGGGGGGAGCGCTTGGGATGTCGATGTGCGCTGAGGTCCAGGTGCGCTGTCATTAGAATTGGTAGCTGCTGCCGCCATGTTATTTTGTATCACCACTTGGCAAGCAGGTATTGAGCTGTAGCACCACACAGCTGCCGGCACAGTGACTATGATGACTGTCATGGTATGCACTGCAATGTGCCAACCTGCAGTACTGCGCACTGCAACGTGGTATTACTTGGCAGCTGTCCCAGTGCTGTTGTATGTATATTTAGAGTGGTATCACACAACAGTTGCTGACTAGTATTCACGGTGCGCATGTGCTGCGTGTGCTGTGCATTCAGGTCGACCTCGCGCTCGCCAGCAGCAAGTACTCTGCGCCAGCATGCATCCAGCTTGCTGCACACAGCGGAGAGGTGTATGTATTTCACCTCAGCACTGGCCCAAAATTTAAACCGGTGGTGCCAGCGGCTCTGCTGGGGCTGCTCAGCGATGGCAACATCGTGAAGGCGTGTGCGGATTGGGAGCGTTGCGACGGCATGCTCCAAGAGCACCTGAGTGATGTCATGGTGGCTGGCGCAGTTGACGTTGGCGCTTTTGCGGTGTCCCGCAAGCTGGCGACGCCACAAACATCATCTCTGCCTGTTCTGGCGCGCCAACTGCTGAGGCGAGAGCTGCGCAGAGACGCCCAACTGCGGTGGTCGCGGTGGCGGGTGGCGCACCTCACGGACGAGCAAGTGCACTTTGCAGGCATCGGTGAGCAGGTGTACCATGCTATGCCTGAAGCACGCAGCCCAGTCTCGCCTCATGCTTGCTCCGGCACTGCTGGTCCTCAAGCGTATTCCAAGCTTGGTATGCCAAGCTTGGTATGGAGGTCGTGCTTCATGCTTCATGCGTGTTCCTAGCTTGCTGTACTACACCACTTTGAGGTGTCTAGGAGGTTGCAACTGCTTGTGGCAATCTCAACTAGCTTGGCGCCAAGCTCTTTTGAATGATGTGCTTGATGCAGCGCAAATTATGCTGTGGTAGTGGCCCTGGTGTTGAGGCCCAAGAGCTAACAGCCTGAAAATGCTATTCCTTTGCTGCTGGCTGCTGGCTGCCACAGACGCCTTTGCTTGCGCGCTTCCCTTCCAGTACGTGGAGGCCAATGCGGACCCAATATTCAAGCCGAAGCCAGGCCTGGCCGATCTCACACCCGGATCCGTGGTCTGGCTGTACAGCGCAAACCATGCTCAGCAACTCGCTGAGGGCGTGGTGGTGCGGTGCGACGGGCAGCGCTGGGGTGCTCGGACAGGAAAGGGGGGGCTGGTGGTGGGTGCCAGTGCACGGGCAGTGGGGTGTGTGTGCCGTGTTGTCGTGCGCATCACCAAGGCCACCGTCAGGAGTGCCCTGGCGCCCTACCCTGCGGAAAACAGCTCCGGTAAGCCAACAATTGGCGAGCTGGCCGGGAGCCTGGCACTTTGGGACGTCGCTCACCTACGAGTGGCACCAGCTGTGCGTTCTCACGTGCGCACTGCTGGTACCCAAGCAGATGCTGGTGGCGCCTTTTCCGCACCCGCCACATCGGAGGCGTTCTTCGCAGGCGCAGCCCCTGCCGTCCCTCAGTACATCGCGCACGGCGGCGCAGCTGTGGGGGACACAACGTGGGCCCAGGATGGCAGCTGCGATTCCGATGCTGACAGCGACTTCCAGGATGCTGAGGAGGGCTGCTGCGGCTGCCCTGACGAGCTGCACTGTGGCTGCAGCGGCAGCCACGGCGGCGCCAGCAATGCTGCTGCACATGGCGCGGATAGCGGCGGTGGCGGCGATGGTGCAGTCGGCGATGGTGCAGCTGCCAATCCCAGCATGGCAGTGGGGGGCATTGGCGGTGTGGAGCAGCCTGCTGAGCCACCAGTGCGCTCGCACTATGTGCCACACGTGCGCCTCGACGCCGTGCACGGTCTGAGGCGCCTCATACGCACGGTGAAACAAGCTCATGGCGCCTTCAATGCGTTTGTGGCTTTGCTACGCCACGCTTTCTTCATCGTCTGCGAGGAGGACGTGGAGCTCGTGGACGCGTTCCTCGCCGCTAGCGGCAAGACCACCGACGACATGGTGAAGTTCAGAGCGGAGCACTGGAGCTTCTACCTGAAGCGCTGCCGCAGGCGAATACCGGAACCACAGGAGCTTCTGCGCCGCTTCGAGCTGGTCTGCTCTTCTTTCGGCAAAGTGGTGGATGCGAAGCTGAGGGAGCCTCTCTTCGGACCAAACACCTGGAAGCAGGTGACCTTACCTGCACTTTGGTTGCGCCCGCACGCAGCAAGCAGATATGTTTCGGCGGGCTGAGTACTGGCTTTGCTTGCAAGCGCTCCATGTTCACATGTGTCACAGTGGCATCCTTGTCGTTTACAACACAAATATAGGTGTTACAAGTAGTTCAGATTGTTGCGCATATGAGCTCCTCATGCACCTGCGCTGCTTTGGGACACTACATGTGCGGTGCTCGTGCTGGTATGAGCGCAAGTGCAGATTAAATCATTCAGCCTTGTTGCGCACATTTGTGCACTTGCAGGCGGTTTATGTCTACAGGATAAATGTTACCAGTGTGACACCTGCTGTCTTACTTGTCGCCTCATGCCACCCAGGTGAAGCTGCTGACCAAGCACATCGAGGCTGGCTGCCTGAGCGACGTCCCCGGCAGAGCGCTGTACTTCAAGTGCTCCAGCTCCGACGACGCGCTGGTGGAGTACATCTGTGTGCGTGGCACGAACGCACTGGAAGGCTACCACCTGCACCTTCGCAAAGCGCTGGGCAGCCACCGCTACTCACCTCGCCTGGCACAATTGCTGCTTCTGGAGTTCAACCACCGCTGGTCCCTGCGTATGGCCATCAAAAGGCGCGGCCTCAGCAACGAGATGCGTGGCGTTTACGACACGTACCTTATCGAGGCTCTGCAGGAGCTGACTGCGGGCTGGTGGGAGACGCCGATCTGGAGCTGCTGGGTCTCTACTCGTGACTTCAAGTAAGCGGAGCCCGCTAAGCCTTGTCGTGCTGCGCAAGCAGAAGGTCTGCTGTACTCATACTGTGTAGCACAGAGAGCCTCGCATACTGGGCAGAAAGCCTGGCATGCTGCAGATGTCATCGGATGTGCCAGCTTGGATGAAGTCGTCGCAGATGTATCACACGCCTGCCAGTGCCTTTACGAGTGGGCCCGCAACATCAATGCTGCGCCAGATGGATGTGTCTGTCCGTAAGCTACCTCAACTGATGGTCAGGCATGCCGCACACGTGTAAGCCTGAATGAATGTGTGTGTTGCATGAACTGAGTGAACGGTGTTGGGAGTATTTCTCTGCAGTGCCAGCCCCACTCATAATGCATGAGCCGGTGCACGTGCGCACATCCTGCTGACACCATTTCAGACGTGACGCCGTGCGTGCAAATGAGCTGCTGAAGCCACCACTAGCTGAAGCCTTGCTGAGCTTCCAAATGCCATGCTTGCCGTGGCTGCTGTGCAGGGACACTGGTGAGCGATTTGGGCTGGAGAGCATGCAACTGCAGCTGGCTGACTCGGAGGTCACGGATGCCGAGTGTGCAGCAGGCGCGGACGACAGCTGGTGCGGGGAGCTGAGTGCTGCCGACCTTCCACCATCAGCGGTGGTCATGGCGCGACTCTTGCGCACTCGTGTCCCTGTCACGCCTGTGGACACGCGTGAGGAGCACGTGAAGTTCAACAGCGAGTGGCCTCGCTATCGCATAGGCTCCACTGGTGAGGTGGACTTTGCGAGGTGGGCCAGGGACTGGAACAGGGTGTGTGACCCCGTCGATGACGGGG
>JAULBY010040344.1:0-13600 GCA_032358315.1 Ophiocytium majus
GCCGCTGCCGCCGCCAGACCCGCGCTGGCCACTGCCGCAGCCGCCTCCTCCGCAGCCCTGGCGGCGGCGGCGTGGGCGGCGGCGGGGGCGCCGTGCTGCTTGCTGACTACGCACAGGTGGTGTGCGCAGGCCTGCGCCCTGCCGCAGCAGACGTAGGCGTTATCCCATGACGCTCGCGAAGAGTCTCTTGCAGCGGCGGCCATGATGCTTATCATCTCGAAGGTGGTGGTGCTTCGCTCGCTCTTGGCGGCGGCGACGACGGCGTCCACAATCCTGGCAAAGAAGGCGGTCCTCTTCTGGCTGATGGCAGCGTTGGCGGCAGCCCACTTTGCGTAGCAGAGCAGTTGGGCGTAGCGCCACACGGCGGCGTTGCATGACGCGGCTGCTGCGGCGGCGACGGCGGCACGGGCGCCCTCACGCCGCGCGAGCATCGCCGTGCACACGCGCTGGCACGCGTGCTTGCGCGCCGCTTGTAAGCACGCTGGCGAACCATGGACGCGTTGACGCGCCTCACGACGCTCACGACGGGGTGAGCGCGTGCCGGGCCAGGTGTGAAGCTGAGTCTGCACATCGCCCAGGCCGTCGGAACTGGTGTCGCGGCGCCCTGCACTTGCGCATGCCCGGCGGCGGCGGCAGCCACTGCGCCGCCGTCAGCTTCGCCTGTCGGCTGGTCGGCAGTCGCAGCAGTCGCAGCGCCAGCGACGGTGGCGACGGCGCCTGCGCTTGCGCCCGAGGGTTCCTTGGTGGAGTCGTTGCACTCAGGACACAAACACACACCACCACACACAGACTCGTTACTGCACTGAAGCTGAGGACGACACCCAAGCACCAAGAGCAGCGACAGGTGAGCGCGTACCGCATCCCGCCACTGCCGCCGCCGCCATCCGTGGCTCTGCCGCCACCGCCCACCCCTGCCGCTGCCGCACCTCTCTCCCAAGTTGTCAGTACAGACGTAAAACCGCTTTTAGTGGAGGAGCCGCCGCCGCCGACTGTCGAAAGATTTTGGTGGGGGACCCGGAAGTAATGATGGGGGTGTGTGCTCAGCAGCAGCAGCAGCAGCACATACGTCGTGCTCAGCAGCAGCAGTTTCGTGCTCAGCAGCTGCTGCATGCAGCACCCAGGCCAGTGCG
The DNA here is from genome assembly GCA_032358315.1 of Ophiocytium majus. Taxonomy (NCBI): domain Eukaryota; class Xanthophyceae; order Mischococcales; family Ophiocytiaceae; genus Ophiocytium; species Ophiocytium majus. The sequence continues at coordinate 1,131 of JAULBY010040344.1, forward strand.
TGCAGCGCCCTATCCTCAGCACTGTTCAGTACTTGTCTACCATGAGGCGTGCATGGTACACATACGTACGTGTACACAAACGAGCAGCGCCACATGTGGCCACATTGCGCATGTTCAGAGGCGGCCAGTGCAAGCCAGTGGCCCAGTACAATGCCTGCCAACATGCGCAGCAGCAGTGCCATTGCATGCAGTGATATGCCGTCTGTGGCACATGGCAGTGGCAACACCGCCAGCAGGAGGGTGCCGTTATGAGCCTGCCCTGCCGTTTAAGAGCAACACTGCTGCTGCCGCCGGTGCTGATTGGTGGCGCACGTGTACTTTTATTAAACTCCGTACTACTACTAGTAGTGACTAGTGTAGCTGTAGGCTACTTCTACATGGGACAAACCTGGTACGTGCGTAGTACACTCCCACCGAACATGGCCGCATTTCAGCCGTTCCGGGCAACCACTTATCCTTGGTGCCTCGCCCCCTGCTGCCACGCGCAGCAAGTGGTGCATTTCGTGCCACCCCATATTAGCATGTCCTTTCACGCCAAGCAGCCACTTGCGCCTGGGCTAAGCATGCTAGCACTGCACTCGTGCAATGGAACACGGCCAGCAAGCACACAGCAGAGAGGAGTGCTGCAGGTCAACATACATTGAGACCCGGTCGTGGCCAGTGCGCTGGCCCAAGACAGGGGTCTAAACGTCGCGGCCCCTCACGGTGCTGCTGAGCACCACCGCGAGGGACAAACTTCGAAAGCGCCAGCCAGCGCTGAGCAGACCACGCACTACGGTACGTACCGACACACGGCAGAAAAAAACCCAATGCACAAAAGGGTAAATTTATAAAAGGCTGTGATGCACACCGCTGCACACAGCATGGCGCGGCGCAAAGGGGGCCCAATGCCCGCAATGTCGCATATATGCAACAGCACGCCCCCCCCTCCCCAGGTGGATGCAGCATGGCATAGGGAATGCGAAAGTGTGGGGGCCGCGCCACCTGCACCGCTGTCCGCGCCGACTGTCCTTGTGCGCGTGCACACAAAGTGGCCACGGCGAGCGAGCGTCAATGGTCATCATGCCGCCCTGCCCCTCGCACGGTGCACGGGGGTTGTCACCTTCCCACACGCGCAGCAGGTGCGGCAGCCAGACGCGCGCAGGCACCGGCAACTCGGAGCTGTCCCACACTGCGCGGCGGCCGTCGGCTCGGAGGCGCGCGCGCACGTGACGCAGGTGCGCACTGGCAGCCGTTTTCAGGCGCGCACGTGCACGTGTGCGGCGCGGCAGCAGCCACAAGCCCTCCGAGGCGGCCCGTGTCCGTGATGACATCAGGCGCCGACCGAGTCGTCGCAGCTGATCTCGCTGAGCGAGTGCCGAGGGCTCATCTGCAGCAGGCGCATGCTCTGCGCGCGCGACAGCGAGTCGCCGCCCTCCTGCGGCCGCTTGAGGGCGTGCACGTGCATGTGCACGTGCTGTGGCGCGGGCAGCGAGAGCGCGGGCATGAACATGGCGTGCCGCGCAGACGGGCTCTCGCAGCCGCTCGTGCACTGGTGGGGGTCCGGCGGCGCCGGGCTGTAGGTGGAGCTCGTGGTGCTGACGCTGGGCTTGGGTGCGGCCGCCTGGTTGTGCCGCGCCGGCTGGGTGGAGGGGCGGGGTGAGGCAACAACACGGGTCGTAGGGAGAGCGGAGCTCCGGTGGGCCAGGCGCTTGGGGTGCACGCGCAATGCCAGGGAAAATGGGCAGTGTCGGACGGGGAGACAGATGTGACATACTTCAGAAGTACCAAAAATACTACTCCAGGATTGAAACACCACCTACGGAAGGGGAGACAAATGTGACATACTTCAGAAGTACCAAACTACTCCAGGATTCAAAACACCACCTAACCTTCTGTGACAAAAGACGCCTGTCAGCAGCAACCGCTGGTGCGGCTCGAAACCAAGGTGTATGTGCAGTGCTGATTAGCGATACCACGGTAGGTTTGTACGCGTGCATCAACATAGGTTGTCATCAGAGCCATCCCCCAAGTGTGTGCCTGCACGCACGTTGCATGCGCACCTTCAGGCATGTGCATATGCAAGGCTTGGTGGTGCCGAACGTTTTCAGTGCCATGGCAGCACTGGTGAGGCTGCCCTGATTCCAAGCGCCGCTGCTGATTCAATGAAGGTGGACAGCGTCAAGCAAACACCAGTGTTTGCCGCCGACAACACTGTGGTGGGCACCAGAAGTGATGGTGTTTTGGTTTACATCGCAGCCAGCGGCCCTGAAGGACGCAGTTTCATATAAGGATTATGCTGTTTACAGTACTTACAAGGTACCGTAGTTGTTTGTGTCGCAGCAGGAGGCGATGCTGGTTGTGGGGGTTACATTGTAGGCAAGCCTGCAAAACTAGTAAGAGAACTAAAACGAAATAAACCTACAAGGTTGTTAAGCCCAGATGCTGCCGCAGCTGGGGCAAAAAATGCCAGGCCGAAGCCTGTGGGGTGATTCGACCACCTGGCCAAACACCAGCGATAAATAATACCGGAAACCTTTTGACGAACAGGGCGTGACCTCTAAGCAATTGATTTCTTAGCAAGTGTTTTTGGTGCGCAGGCAAAGGTGATGGTGTTTGGCTTACATCGTTGCAAGTGGCGCTCAGGGACACATTCGCGCCAGCGACGCTGTTTGACAGGGGGGCGTGAGACCCGGTCTGCGGCACGCACAGGCAGACGTGCGAATGCGTGCTGTCACGCGTGAGATGCATGCCTGCGCCTGAGTAGGCACCACCACAACACCCTGTGCACGCACGCTCTTAAGAGACACCACTGGGGGGGTTGGCCGGAACTGGCTGGAGACCTTCACCCTGAGCGCTACAACCGCGTCACGCACGGTGATCGGGATCATGACTTCCCGTCATGCCAGGCAGATCCTGTCTGGCCTCATGCTTTTGTGCACGTAAACCCAAGTATATACTGTGTACTGTATTTCGAAGTATACAATATACCCAAATAACTATTCAGTGTGTGATATGGCTTCCAGCACTTGTGCTTTCTGATTGGCCAGCGCACTTCAAAAACGTGCTGCACTCGGCCTGTGTATGCGCGGGCTAGCAGCTAGAGCGGCTGGCACGGCAGGCACGACATTGCACGCGCTGCACAGGCACCTGCGCCTCAGAGCACCTAACAACCTGGTTTTGATTCCACGACATCTGAGACAGTAACTTGTGCAATCCGGTCTGAAACATGCCTGTGCATGCGCTGGTTCTTGATGTGCACACACAAAAAGTACCAGCCAGAAAGCACCCCTCCCCCAAGCAGTGGGAGGTGTCACATGCCCGCAGCACCGCCAATGCCCTCACCGTAACGGAGCTCTGAGGCCTCTGCTGCTCGAGCGCCAGTGCCCCCGTCGATTTGCCTCTCAGCAGCGCACTTCTTAGCCTGCTCACTCCATGGCCGCTGTTTGAGAGCTCCCTGGGGCTGGCGGTTGCGCTGCCCATTGGAGACTCCGCCTGGCTCTGTACCGGACAACACAGACATACGGCGGCACAACGGCAGCGGCAGCACCAGACCGGGTTACTTGCGCAAATGACACGATGCAATGGCAGAAAGGCATAATAATGCAGCTAGTGCGCAGCTGACTGGCGACAAGGTGGGGGCTAGCACAGAGCTTGATCGGCACAGGAATGGTGTGCTGACACGCTTTCACGGTATATTGTCAGAGTTGTGCTGTCCCTTGAGGACTCCACCTGGCGCTGCGCCATCGATGACGCACACAGCAGCGTGGAGGCAGCACAGGAGTGGTTCGCTGACAACACTGCCACAAAATGGCGTCACAAAAAGCAACCTAGCAGCTGCCCGCACCGGGGATAGGTGGGGAATGGCACGCAGCTCAGTAGTGATGGGTCACAGCGTATTTATCAACTTGTCACTGTACGGCGTAGCACGTACGTATTCGAATTAACGTATTTATACGGCTTATGCGCCGTATATCGCGTTTTGGGCGTTGAAATTCGTAGACATACGCCGTATTATGTATAACGTGCTTCACGTGCATGAAGTACCAGTAGGTACGTTATACGCCGTGAACACATCACTTCAGCGCAGCGATTGGCACCTTGTGCGCCCATAGGCTGCCGCCAGGCAGGTAGGTGAACCTGCATGCGGGGTGCGGCCATGGTTTCCTTTTCTTCAACATGTGTGCCTTGCTGCACTGAGCTGGCACCGCTGCAGAAGCTACGTTGCATGCCCATCACGGAGGGCTGCCTGCGCATGCCTGGGTGTGAAGAGCTGGGTCTGCTTCACGTACTGATGGGACAATGTGTATACTTCAAATGCTTCGAAGTACTTCGAATAATTTGAAGTACAATTTCACTGTGCGCCGTATAACGCATGTAGGTACGACGTATGAAGTACGCATGTGAGCATGATCACACGGCATATACGCCGTACACCTCGTCTGGGATGTAGAACATGCGTACCTTTTGAAGTTTTTTTGTACTTTAGGTGGGCTTCAGTAGTACAAAGTACTTCATACATTATGTCATACATGTTTGCCCTGCCCCACCACTAGCTTCGCATGTGCATGCATGCCCACCGCGCCATGCCGGAGCCGCTCAGTGCGAAAAAGGTCCCCCCTTGGGATGAGCGCCATGTCATGTGATGCATGGCAGCCGCTAGGGCGGCCGTGGCCACACTACGTCTGAGGTACAGCGCTGGCAAGAGGAGCCGTTTTCGCCTGCAAAAGGGTCTAGTGTGGCGCCGCCAGTGGCGTGTGCATCATGTGGTGCGCGCACGCCACATGGCAAAGCCCGGCTGGCAGCCAGAGGGCAACCACATCGAGCAAATTCTGATTATTCTAACTTCTTTGAATTTTCATAGGCTCTCATGAGGATACTAATTAGGTGACTTTTTCTACGTCGTTCCCCACCCATAGGTGAAGCTTCCTGAGCAGCCACCCCAAGTACAATGTAATTATAGAAAGTGCACCGTGTAATTATAGAAACCGCAAGCGGAGCTAATATTGCGCTGTCACCACGCCTCTTTGCCCTGGGCGAGACATTGTGGCTGCGACTGAGCTGGCCCAGCCTTCATGCGCTTGCCGCCGCCGAACACTCAATTCCACCCAGGCAGAGAATGAACGGTGGCCAGCGATTGGCCCCTACGTGCTCACAGAAACTGCTGAGCGAATGTCATTTATGCAAAGAGAGGAATTTTCACTCATCGCCCCGCATGTCTCTCACCCTGGGCGACGCGTTGTGGCTGCGGCTGAGCGTTTTGAAGCTGCCGCTCGACTTAGCCTTCAGCAGCGCGCTGGTGAGCTTGCCCACGCTGCCAAACGACATGGCGCCCGGGCTGCTGCGTGGCGTCATTTCGGGGTTGCTCTTGCCCTGCAGCACCACAAAGCACCAAGGGTATACCAGGCACAGGTTCCCATATTGTCAACACAGGGCAACTACAGCGCACTCGCGATTTAGTGAAAGAAACCTAAAAGGCTGCTTAACCCAGATACTGCCGTGGCTGGGGCAAAATGCCAGGCTGAATCCTGTGGGGCGATTTGTCCACCTGGTGCAAAGCACCAGACAGACCCCACACCTACACGCGCCGGTCAGTGTCCTTGAGTGCGGGGCAGGGTTAACCCCCCGCGCGCCCCGCAGTTAAACGAGACTAACATGCAACTAGCGGCTTGCATGTCACCGGTATACCAACCACGTGGTCAGTAACAGGCCTTCAGAACCCACACTAGACCGCATAACGCACTACATGCAAGAGGACTAAGTGGCGAGTGCACTGTGGCAGCATGGGCTGATGCCTCCGGCAGGCTTATGGCCAGGCGGCCTGAGAGGAAGTGGCCCTCACGACACCCCCCTGCAGCCGCATGCAGCACACCAGGGCTGGGCATTGAGCGGAGGGACCGACTCCGCGTCTGCAGCATGCCATAGCAGATCTAGCTGTGGCTGCACCACACCAGCCCATGCTGACATGCGGCATACACAGTGTAAGATCAACCACCGCACAAGGTGGAGGCCACCTGAACACGAGCAGAATCACCCCCCAGGCTCTGGCCTGGCACTTTTGCCCAGCTGCGGCAGTACTTGGGCCTAGCAGCCTCTGTACGGTTCCGTTCACGGCACAAAAAACACATGCATGGGCTGACCGGCACACCGCTATTCTGGTGCACTGGCGAAAGAAGCGCAGTTAATCTGCTCATCCTTTCGAGATCTCTTTGATGACACAACACACACAAACGAGGTTAATTTTACCCGGCACAACACTACACGACACGGCGGTCGCAGAACACATAAACACACACACACACACACACACACACACATACACATAGAGAAACACACCACACACACATACGCACACACACACACGCACACACGCACACTCACATACACACACACACATACACACACCTACACATGAACTGACCGCACACAGACATACACACACCTACACTTGAGCTGACAGGCATTCCCGCTACTCTGGGTGCGCTGGCACCAAGCCGCGTGCCTACCTGCTCGGCGTGTATTTCGGCGGCCAGCAGCGTCCACGCGCTCAGACAGTCCGCGTTGATGAGGTACGTGCCCACAAAGCCAGCTGCGGCGGAGCACAAGCAGGCACAGGCGCGCGTTCGCACACAGCGGGTCATGCCGCTGTGGTAGCATGTTGTGGGCGTGCAAGAGCACAGGGCATGCAAGCGAGCGTGAAGCAAGGCCCATGCGCGGCTCACATAATACTTGAAATAGGTGTACTCTTATTGAACTGCGCTTGGGGCGCGGAAAGCCCTTAGCACACGGCGCGCGAGTGACCAGAAAAGGGTGGTCAGACACGCTGTTGCGGGCAAACAAGCTGGCAATGTTCAGGTGCACTCATGGCTGTGCACAGTCGACAGCAAGGAGCGCAGGCCAGGTGCCTGTGCCGCCTCTTGTAGGTGCTGACGCGGCATGTGCCTGGCAGGTGGTCATTTGCAGGCGCAGAGTGGCTCTGGCTGCTGCTCCCTGCAAAAACATAGGCCGCCTGCGTCCGCTCGCACTGACGCGCCAACCAAAAGCAATGATGCCATTTTTGTGTTCATTTTTTTGGTTGCAACAAAAAATGAACATTTAAAAGTTCAAAGCACTAGTATCATTGATCACACGCGGCTGACCCATGCCCGCATGTGCCCCAGGCAAAGCCAGGCTCAAACACAGCGCTGTGGGCGGCGCTGGGCGCCAGACGAGCTTACCATCTGGGTCACTGCCGCTGAGGGTGATGTTGGGCGACCGGAGGCAGCTGAGGCCGCGCTGCGTCAGCCACGCCGTGTTGAGGCGCTTGAAGGTGGCGCTGCTGATCATGATCTTGCCGGGTGTGCACTGTTGGGCCACAGAGCAGGTGGGGGAAAGGGGGGGGGGGCGATCCATAGGTGTGTACTGAGTGCCTCGAGCGTGTGCATACCATATAGGTATGTACTTCAAAAGTATATCTATGTTTGGGGTTTTGCTCGGGGTTGGCACGCAGGCACAGTAGTGCGAGAGACACAGGTTGCTCTTTCGCGGCCTGCCAGAGGTCTGCCCTGCCGCACCTGAATGGACCTGTGCTTTCTTGGACCGGATGTACTGGAATCGGTGAACGTGGGTCTGCCTTGCAGCACGCACTGCTGGCTTTTGGTGGCATCGCACAAGTAAGCCCTGTTGGTAGTTGTACTCTAAATGATCCCTAGCCCTCAAGGACGCTGACCGGCGCGTGTAGGTGTGGGGGCTGTCTGGTGCTTATCAACAGGTGCACAACTCACCCCACCGGCTTCAGCCTGGCATTTGGCCCCAGCCACGGCAGTATCTGGGCTTAGCAGCCTTTTAGGTTTCTTTCACATGTTGCTGCACTCAAATATGTGAAATGTCCAGCCCAGGTGTATTGCCGTGCGCTGTTAGCGCTGTTCACGATGAAATGACGTCGCGATTGCGGAGCGATTGTGAAGGAAAGATTGCGCTTTGGTACAGAGCCCTAAGAACATAAGAACACTTACCCGTGATTCCAGCTCGTTGGCGATGAGCGCTGACTTGCCCCACAGCAGGTACCGCGGCTTCTTGTGCCCAATGACAGACCCAATCGCGGACCCTGCGAAAGCAACAGCGCAGCACTCTTGGGTGAGCTGCGGCAGGAGTGCGAGGGAGGAGCGACTTTTGGGTGCACAATGGATGGCGGTGCCGCCTTGAGCGAGAGGCGGCACAGGGTGCTTTGCTGTCACTGCTGAAGGGGCTGCGTGCCAAGTACACCACAACCGTGTGCCGCGCCACCTCTAACCCATCACCGCAACGTCATGCATCGCAACACACTGTGCAAGCACTCACACTTCACATACATGCTCTACCCCCTGCCCTGACTTTTCGGCTGTCTCTGCTGCTGAGCCGATTGTGGGTGCTGAGCAGGCAGACTAGTGCTGAGCAGGCAGACCAGTGCTGAGCAGGCAGGCTAGTGCTGAGCAGGTCAGACCAGCGCTGGGCAGGCAGGCCAGTCCTGAGCAGGCAGGCTAGTGCTGAGCAGGGCAAAGGGCATCGCAACACACCTGTGCACGCATTTTCACATACACACTCTACCCCTCTCTTTTTGCTGTCTCTGCTGCTGAGCAGATTGTGGCGTCAAAACACCCACTAGCTGAAGTGCCTGATGCCGGCGCAAGAGAAGCAGTAAACTGGAGCGCTTCAGTCACGGATGGCACTGCCGCAACGCAGGGAGTTCACTAGCCGTTGCCAACAGGGAGACGGACCTGTGTGTATGCCAATGCGCATCTCGAACTCCACGCCGTCCGTTGCCTTCATGCGGTCCAGCTCAAACATGAGCCGCGTGGCAAATAGGATCATGGCCATCACGTGGTCCTCCTGTGGGCGTGCTCAGCAGACAGGTGGTGTGTGCTCAGCCAGTGTGCTCAGCAGATGGCCAGTGTGCTCAGCAGACAGGGGGTTTGCTCAGCAGATGGGTGGTGTGCTCAGCAGATGGGTGATGTGCTCAGCGGATGGGTGGTGTGCTCAGCACATGGGTGGTGTGTTTAGCAGATGGGTGATGTGCTCAGCGGATGGCTGGTGTGCTCAGCGGATGGCTGGTGTGCTCAGCAGATGGACAGTGTGCTTTTTAGCAGATGAGCTGGTGCGCTCAGCAGATGGGTTGTGTGCTCAGCAGATGGGTCGTGTGCTCAGCAGATATGATATCATTTGACAAGGTGCTAAAGTTAAAAACGAGTCTTATGTATGCAATTTAAAGTACTTCAGAAGTACTTCGCACTGCAAGTATTGTAACAAACTGGTAACAGCGCCTCAGGCCACATCCGCCCGCAGCAGCAGGCACACAGCCGTGGCGCACCCACCTGGCTGCGATGGCCAGCCAGCCCCGCCACCACAACGAAGGCGTCGCCGATGGTGTCGAGCTTGTACACGCCTGTAGGGTCGATGTGCTTGTCAAACGCCGTGTACACCTGGCAACAGCGGAAATAAATATATGGTTGACACGGTCGCACATGGCGCCATTTTAGCATTGTTCACTAAGTGCTGACCAGCCGGCACCACACTGGGGCACGTGTGGCGCAGGCTGCGGCCTGTACACGTGGTGCAATGGGTGCTTGGTGGTGTCAAAAGCCGTGTACACCTGGCCACAGCGGGCATGTGAAGGGTACGACGGTGCACATGACACTGTTGAGTATCGCTCATCACAGTGTGTGCTCACAAGTCCGCAGGGGGTTGGGGGGACGGGGGGCATCCCAGCCCAGAGTGCAGCCTGTGCCTGTGTATGGAATGCCATGTTTGCCTGGTGGGTTTTTTATTTTCTACTTTTGAAGTACACATTTGCGTGTGGGCCATCACATGGGTGGCCTGTGCTTGTGCGGCAACTTGCGGCTCTGCCGTCGGCCAGCGTGGCTGGTCTATTGACATGCGTCTGACCCCCAAAGGATGCAGCCAAAGCCGCCCATCCAAGCAGACATGTTCGGTACCCAGTGTTCTCGCAGCAGTACTTGAAAAGTACCTCTTTGTTTGAAATATAATTTGCTTCTTGAAGTAGCAGTGACATGCGGTACTTAAGAAGACGTGCAACCATTTGGGTGTCATACGCCTTGGATATAGTGAGAGAAACCTAAAAGCCCAGATACTGCCATTGCTGGGGCAAAAACGCCAGGCCGAAGCCTGTGGGGTGGTCTGTCCACCTGGTGAGAACACCAGACAGCCCCCACACCTACACGCGCCGGTCACGGTCCTTGAGGGCTAGGGATATGGTGTCTTGGACTGCGAACACTGTCAGGTAGATGCGAGCCTTGCCTCGTGTGCAGCGTGTGCAAGGCCTGCCGCGGCGAATGCAGTGTAGCAGTGTACATAAATCATGTGGATTGATACACCAGTACATACTAGTAGTACAAAGTACGTAAACACCATACATGCTCACCTTGTGCACGTGCTAGGCCTGCAGCGGCGAGCGCAGTGTAGCACTACATAAATCATATAGATTGATACACTAGTACATACGAAGTATGTAAACATCATACCAGCGCACCTTGTGCAAGACATGGTACACTTGCAGCGGCGAGCGCGGTGCAGCAGTGTACATAAATCATGTGGATTGATACACTAGTACATTCAAAGTATGTAAACATCATACACGCTCACCTTGTGCAGCACCCGATACACCTCCATGGGCGAGTGCTGACTGCACCACGCCGTGTACCCTTTGAGATCCGTGTACATGATGGTAACGTCCGCCAAATGGTCCAGCACGGGCTGATGCGCCAGAAGGCTCTGCGACAGCACCACCAAGTTGAAGTAAGAAGCAACGACAAGTTGAAGTAGGATGGCCGCGCGTCAGCTGCCACACCCAAAAAGAGGGCTACAAGCCCGTCACCGCACACGTGCTCAGCAAAAGGCCATGTGCGTCTGACAGTGCACTCTGGTGCGTGGGTAGAGGGTGTGAGGTACAGCCGGGTGACCCCTTGACGGTGTCAAAAGAGAAAAAACGTCGGGCGCAGAGCTACGAGGGGAGTTAGACGACGCCACTTCGCATAGAACCCCAGGAGGGATAGGCGCAGCGGGTGACAGCGGGTGCCTTCTCTAGCTTGCCCCCTGTGTGTCGGTCGGTAGCTGCTGCCGCAACCCCTAATTCACAAACGTGCAGCTTTCTTTCGCCACACCCAACGCCGCCGCGGGCACCCGCCGTCACCCCCTAGGCAGTGTTCACCCGAAGCTGTCTGCCAACCCGCAGTGCGGGACGTGGTGAATCCGCTTCCGCCCGTCCAATCAACGCAAAGCAGTAGTGTTGCCCTTCTTGAAACCTGCGGTCGATTCACATGTGTATCCGGCTCGGCGGCTTAACTATACTCTGCCCCTGTCAAAGAACCCGGGACTTGGCTCATACCCGGGATCCAAAGAAACTGAGCTTCATGGGGTCACCCAGCTGTAGGCACTCCAGACGGCGGTGTATCCTACTTCAAGAAATACTTGAAGTTCGGCGGGCAGGCCTGCCCACTGGGTGTACGCGCCAGCGATGGATGACCGGCGCGCGTGTGGGCGCACCAACGGGCCAGTGCGCGACGGCAAGAGATGCAGGGCAGCAGGACCACGTCTGCCACGGTGGGCCAGGGGCACAGGACTTTTGCTCAAGCTGAGCGTACAGCCTGCGCGCGCGCCCGCATCAGCGCCACCTGTCGCCATTGCACTGCGCGCTGTAACCCTCGAAACAACTGCTCGGCGGATGTGCGACCGACCGCCCCTGCTGGGCGGCACGCACATGAGGTCTGAAGCGAGAACATGGCATAAAGGCCCATCTGAGTATGCAGCGTGCGTGTGACCAGCTCCGCCGCGCGCGGCGTCTCTGGCAGTCTCTGCTCCAGGGCTCCCGTGTTGCAGCGGTCTGAGCGGCGTAGTCAAGCTGGCAGGCTTGAAATGGGCTGATGTCATGAGCACAGGCACGGCTGCCATAAAGTAAGCATTACCTGGACGTGCCGTGGGCTTGGCAGCATGTCCTTGAGCAGGTTCTCGCTCTTGGCCTGCGGCAGGCGCACGCGTGAGGCAGCTGCGGGGGTGAGTACGATACAAGTATGTGCGGATGCAAAAAAATAAGACAGCCATCCAGTTTATGATCAAACCAATGCACTCGCTGCCCCGCGCACTCGCTACCCGTGTGGCTCATGCCGGAGCGGGACCAGGGCGTCCGCATGACCAGTTGAAGTTTTTGTAGTAGTCACATATGCAGTTGAAGTTTGTGTTGAAGTTTTAGAACTTCCCGCACTCCTGATGGAGCGCGACTAAGGAAGTGCCGCACATCTCTAGTGATGGGTCACAGCGTATAATTTTCGCTGTATACACCGTATAACGTATGTAAATACGCCATATAACGTATACAGATGAGCGTATTTATACGGCAAATATTCCGTATGTCGCGTTTTTGGGCGTATAAATACGCCGTATTTTGTGAAAGAAACCTAAAAGGCTGCTAAGCCCAGATACTGCCGTGGCTGGGGCCAGATGCCAGGCCGAAGCCTGTGGGG
>JAULBY010040355.1:0-13599 GCA_032358315.1 Ophiocytium majus
TACGGATGCAATGCCTTGTATAGAGAATTTGCACCAGATGTGTTGATCAGCACAGATCGAGGAATTGCGCAAACTATCCAGAATGCTGGATATGCACAAGAACATACTATGTATACCCGAAAACCCTTGCCTGGACTGGGTGCAAGAACTGTGCCACAAAGTTATTTTGGGTTTAGTTCAGGCCCAATTGCTGTGGCTATTGCGGCACTGGACAAACACTTAGCAGTATATCTTGTTGGGTTTGACATGGGGCCAACTACCAGCAACAAATTCAACAACGTTTATGCTGATACAGAATTTTACAAAAAAAGTTCAAGTTTGCCCACATTCACAGGCAACTGGACTAGACAACTTGTAAGCATTTGTAGAGACTTTCCAGATACTAGTTTTCATAGAGTAATGGGCGACACAACTGCTAGTATACCAGAGTTAAACAACATTGCTAATTTGAAAAACATGCCCATGTCAGACTTGCTTGACCGCATAAATAACGCAAAGGACCTTTAAATGTCAACAGTCAAAAGAGTCAGCGGCGACTACACTATAGAAACCATAAATGCAGGTGACGTAGTCAATCTCAGTTCACCATTTGTAAACATCAACGGTAATTTAACAGTTACTGGCAATGCTGTGTTGGTGGGCAATATCAATGCTGATAAAATCTTCAACGGTACCAGTAGTGTTGAAATTCCAGTGACCAATGGTAACATTACATTTAATCCCGGCGGTGTCAGTAATATCATGGTTATATCTCCGTTGGGCACAACTTTTAGTGGTGCTGTGGGATTCACTGGCAACGTTGACGCAGGAAATATCAACACCACAGGCGGAGTGTATACCACAAATGCTGCCGGCGCTGGCAATATTTCTATTGCAAATGGCAATATGTTGATTGCATATAGTTCTAATGCTACTAGCAATCAGACTATTAGATTCCAAGATTCAAATATTGCCGTGACATCTGTGGGCTCAAACATTGGTGCTATTGAATGGTACACTTCAGACAACACCGGTGCATTGGCTAGAATTACAGCAAGAATTCGGGCTGTGTACGAAGACACCAATGGCAATGCAAATATTCAAATTCAAACAGGCAGCACTTCAACTCCTACTACTAGAATCACAGTGATTGGTAGTTCAGGCAATGTTGGCATTGCTAATGCGGCACCGTTGGACACACTGGCTGTAACAGGCACTGCTTATGTAAGTGGTAATGTAACTTCGGCTGCTAATATTTCAGGCGCCAATTTAATCACAGCCGGACTGGCCACTGTAACTGGCAACGTACAAGGTGGAAATTTAAGAACTGCAGGGTTGATTAGTGCCACTGGTGATATCAATGGCGGCAATATTATCAGTTTAGGTGCTGTGAGTGCAGGATCTGCAGGCATTACTGCCACAGGTAATGTGCGTGGTGGTAACATCAACAGTGATGACCAAATTTCAGCCACTGGTAATGTAAATGCTGCCAACTTCAATGCTACTCAAAACTTCAGCACTACGGGCAATGTACGAAGTGGCACCGTCACTGCGTCAGGTAACATTGTTGGTGCCAACATCAACATAACCGGCAACAGTTACGGTACAGGCATTGGTGTAGAAAACGTAGTTTGGCAACCTACTACAGTAGCTTTCAACAGTGCATCCATGGCCAACGTTGGTACACTGGGCTTCTTTATGTTGGGCGGATATACCTACAAATTTGAAGCATATTTGCCTTCAATACCCGCAGGCGCCACCACAACTGGATATACCACATACTTTGACACAGGAACTTGTTATTATACAGTTGAGCAACAAACCAATCAAACAACTGCTTTTTCCAGTGTATATACATCAAACGTTTCAGGTGTAGCCGCAACTTCAATAGCCCAGGCTGGCACTGCCCCCAGAGCCGCAAGGATCACAGGTACTATTTACAGTGTGAGCAATGCCAATGTGGCTATTCAGGCAGCAACCAGTGCGGCAACAATCAACATACAATCTGGCTCATATCTAACTTACACAAGATTATCCTAAAATAGCAAACAAGTCCTTTTGGTAAATACATCAGAGGACATTGTAGATCTATGGCACAACAGATTATTGACATTGGTGCAGCAGCAAATGACGGCACTGGTGAACCGTTACGCGATGCATTTAACGCTGTAAATGAAAATTTTACTGAGATTTATACTGCTGGCCCAGTAGGCAGCAATGTCGTTATCTCCGGCAACACCATCACCGTTACTGGTGTCAACAACAACTTGGTGCTCCGAGCCAATGGCATAGGCAATATCCAAGCAAATTCAACCATAATGCCCAGCATTGATGCTGTGTATGACATTGGTGCTCCTACTCAACGAATTGACACAGTTTATGCCGCGTATTTCCAAGGCGATGGTTCATTGCTTACAGGCATTACCACTGCTGGTACCAGCATAAATTCTGGCACAAGCAATGTGAAAATTGTCAGCGCCAATGGCAATGTAACTGTCAGTGTTGGAGGTGTTTCTAACGTAGCAGTATTTGGCAGCGCATCTTCAAATATCAAAGGTAATTTGGCAGTTGGCAATCTTTCAACTGTGGGACAAATTTCTGCGGCCAGCAACATCGCTGGTGGTAACATTACTACTGTTGGGCAAGTCAGTGCCACTGGCAACATAACTGGCAATTATATACTGGGCAATGGTGCATTGTTGTCAGGCATCATTACTTCTGTATCTAACATCAACAATGGTAACAGCAATGTAAACATTCAAAACGCTGGTGCTAATATTACTATCAGTGTAAACGGCGTATCAAACACTGTGGTGTTTGGTCCTGCTGCCGCTACATTTACAGGCAACATTGTTCCTGGAGCCAACAACATATACACCTTAGGTACCGCTACTCAGAGATTTAAAAATATCTATTTGAGTGGTAGCACAATTACCTTAGGAGATTCAACATTTACTGCCAACGCTGATTCTGTTGTGTTAACAAACCCAGTTGGTGGAACTTTTACACTTCAAGGTACAAATCAACTCAGTGGATCAGCCATTGTTAATGGTCTCAGCAAAATGTACATTCCTGTGGCCAATGGCAATGTTCAAGTCAGCGTGGGTACCACTGCTAATGCACTGGTAATCAGTGCCACTGACATGCAAAGTATTGGCAATATCAAGGCTAACAGCCAAATCAGTGCTGCTGGTAACATTGTTACTGATCAATTTTTTGTTGGTAACTTTATTGGCAATGTCACTGGCAATTTTGTTGTGCCCGGTGTTAACACACAGATTCTTTACAACAACTTTGGCAATGCCGGAGCCAGTGCAGCTTTTAGATTTGACAGCACCAGCAATGTGCTCACTCTCACAGGCAATGCACAAGTTGGTAACCTACGTACCACTGGGTTGGTCAGTGCCACAGGCAACGTAATTGGTAATTACTTCATTGGTAATGGCGCTTTACTGACTGGTGTTGCTGCCAGTTATGGCAATACACAAGTTGCTGACTATCTTCCCACTTACACAGGCAACTTAGTTGCACTAACTGGTCCAGTGACCACAACAGCCAACATCTCAGGTAACTATATCTTAGGCAACGGTGCTTTACTGACTGGTGTTGCTGCCAGTTATGGCAATGCTCAAGTTGCTGCATTTTTAAATAATTTTGGTAGCAACGCTATTGTTACCACAGGCAACGTCACTGGTGGCAATGTTAACTCTACTAGCCTGGTTTCTAGCACCGGCAATGTCATTGGCGGAAATATTCGCACTGTTGGTCAGGTAAGTGCCGCAGGTAATATTGTGACCACTGCCAACATTGCTGGCGGCAACTTGGCGTTGACTGGTGCATTTGCTGCCAGCGCACTGAGTTCGTCAGGCAATGTCACTGGTGGTAATTTGGTCACAGCAGGCGTCATAAGTTCTGCTGGTAATATTACAACTGCTGGGTACTTTGTTGGTACTTTTGCCGGCAATATCACAGGTAATTTAACAGTACCCGGATCAAACACACAAGTCATATTCAACAACGCCGGCAATGCTGGAGCCAGTGCTGGACTGACATTTGCCACAGATGGGCCAAATTTGCTCACAGTAAACGGCACTGTACAAACCGTTACGTTGCTGGCCTCAGGCAATGTGTCGGCTGCTGGCAATGTGTTGTCTGGCAATGTTGTGACCATTGGTGCTGTGATTGCTACAGGAAACGTAAACAGCCTGGCCAACGTCAATGGTGGCAATTTAACCACTACAGGATTGATCACAGCCACTGGCAATATTGACGGTGCCAATCTAGGCACCACAGGATTGATCACCGTGGTTGGCAATGTCACGGGCGGTAATATCAATACTGCTGGCGTAGTTAGTTCCACTGGAAATATTCAAGGCGGAAACTTACGAACTGCTGGCTTGGTCAGTGCAGTTGGCAACGTTACTGGTAACTATTTTATTGGTAATGGCAGTCAACTAACTGGATTACCCGCCACCTACGGCAACGCTAATGTGGCTGCATACTTGCCCACATACACTGGCAATCTGGTTGCACTAACTGGTGCAGTGATTACAACTGCCAACATTACTGGTGCAAACATCATCACTGGCGGTGAAGTAATTGCCACTGCCAACATAACAGGCGCTAATATTATCACCGCAGGGTCGGTCAGTGCTGGCGGTGCTGTGAGTCTGATAGGTAATGTAGACGGCGGAAATATTCGCACAGTTGGTATTGTAAGTGCAACTGGCAATATCACTGGTGGCAACATTCTGTTTGGCATATTCAAATTACTCGGTAATGGTGATGCACAAGTTGGTAATTTAACTGTTAGTAATGGTCCAGGTGTTGGCAATCTTGTTGTTGGTAACATTATAAGTGCAACTGGCAACATACTAAGTGGCGCTAATATAAGTGTTACTGCCAACGTCATTGGCGGTAACATATCGGCTGGTTCAGGAGTTATTACCACAACTGGCAATATTACAGGCGGTAACATATTGGCTGGTTCAGGCGTGATCAGCACCGGCGGCAATGTTAATGGCGCAATATTCAATGGCAATGTGGCCTTTGGCGTTGGCACAGTGTCAGGTACTGGCAACATCACTGGCGGTAACGTAATTGTATCGGGCGTGTTGTTGTCCACCAACACAGTTTCGGCTGCTGGCAATGTGATTGGTGGCAATATCAACACTGGTGGAAATGTTTCTACTTCGGGCAATGTCATAGCCCAAGACATCAGAGTTGGTCCAGGTATAACTGGCGGCACCATAAGCGCATTGGGCAACATCACCAGCGCTAACTCATTAAATGCGTTAAGTTTAAGTTTAAGTGGCAATGTTGTATCGCCATTCAATGTCACAGGTAACGTAACTGGTGGCAACATTATTGGCGTGGCAGCAGTCAGTGCTGCTTCGGTCAGTGCTTCGGGCAATATCACAGGTGGTAACGTACTAGGTGGAGCCAATGTCAATGCCACATTGTTGTCTGGTACTACAGTTAGTGTAACAGGCAACATCACTGGTGGCAACTTGAATGCTGTTGGATTGAGTTTAAGTGGCAATGTTGTATCGCCACTCAATGCTACAGGCAACATAACTGGTGGAAATATTATCAGCGTGGCGGCAATGTCGGCAGTCACAATGACCACAACTGGCAATGTTGTAGTTGGTGGTGATTTAGTTGTTAACGGCAATTTAACATATCTCAATATATCATCGTTCAATGTTGAAGATCCAATTATTGGACTTGGTCGCGGACCTGACAATGCACCACTGGTATCGGATGACGGTAAAGATCGCGGTACTGATTTATGGTATTTCAGCACAACTGAAAAACAAGCATTTGTCGGGTTAAAAGATTCAACCGGTAAAATGTTTGCTGCAACTGATGTCAGTATTGCCAGCGAAGTAGTTACAGTAAACAATTACGGTAATTTTGTAGTAGGTAATTTAGAAGGCGCTACAGTAAGCACCACAGGCAATATAACTGGCAGTTATTTTATTGGTAACGGATCTGCATTAACTGGAGTATCGGCTACTAGTATTGGTACACTGCCAAGTTTGAGCGTGACTGGCAACATTATCACAGGCAATTTGAATTCTTTAGGACAAGTAAGTGCAGTGTCTAATGTTGTTGCTGGTAATATTAATACCGCTGGTGTAGTATCCTCAACTGGCAATACTGTTGCAGCCAATCTAGTCACTGGTGGCAATGTTTTTACCAATACCAATGGTGGTGGTTTACTTTCTACCACACTTACAACATCAACGTATAACATTTATACGCAGAATCAAAATGCTGCGGCGTCAAAGACCATTAACGTTGGTACTGGTGCAACAATAGGCAACTCAACTACTGCTATCAATCTTGGTAGTCAGTTTGGTATTTCCAATACCACAGTGTATGGTAATTTTATCGTTGCCAATACATTGACCAGTTTGAGCACTGGCTCTGCCAGTTTCTTAGGCAATATCAGTACAACCGCTAACATCAGTGGTGGTAACATTTTAGGTGGTGCCAATGTCAATGCGACAACACATACTGGTACCACAGTTAGTGTAACTGGTAATGTTACTGGTGGTAACATAATTACAGCAGCCGCAGTCAGTGCTGCCACCGTTGTTGCTACTGCTAACGTAACTGGTGGTAACATAATTACAGCAGCCGCAGTCAGTGCTGCCACTGTTGTTGCCACTGGCAACATAACTGGTGGTAATCTGATTACTTCTGGATCTGGTGGCAACATCACTGGTGCTAATGTTGTAAATTCAACCACAGTCAGTGCCACAGCCAATGTCATTGGTGGTAATATTACCACCGCGGGACAAGTCAGTGCCACAGCCAATGTCACAGGTGGCAATTTAATCACTGCTGGTCTAGCCACAGTAACAGGTAATATCATTGGTGGCAACATTGCCACAGCAGGTCTGGTTACCGCTACAGGCAATATTGTGTCTGGTGCGCTGATTTCGGCAGCAGGAAATGTGTCGGCCGCAGGCAATGTGTTTGCTCAATACTTTTTTGGTAATTTGGTTGGTAGTATTTCACTATCAAGTTCATCTAACAGTCAAGTTTTATTCAACAGCAGTGGCATTATAACTGGAGACTCAGGGCTGACATTTGACTATGCTGCCAACGCACTCACAGTAGGCGGCGCCATTGTAACTACAAACGGTGGTTCACTCACAGTAGCAGGCGCTGCCGCAGTAACTGGTAACATCACAACTTCCATTGGTAACATTGGCGGCGGTAACATCTTGGCTACAGCACTGATCAGTTCCGGCGGAAATGTGGTAGGTGCTAATGTTAGCACTGGTGGGCTAGTTACTGCTACAGGCAATATCACTGGTGGCAATGTCAATGCAACAACAGCAGTCAGTGCCACTGGTAACGTAGTTGGCGGCAATGTTAGCACAGCAGGATTGATTACTGCGACTGGCAATATCACTGGTGGCAATTTGATCACCGGTGCACAAGTTATTTCTACAGGCAATGTGAGTGGTGGTAACATCAACACAGTAGGGTTGGTCAGTGCTGTTGGTAATATTGTTGGTGGAAACTTGAGTGGAACCAGTATTGTTGGTACGTTAACTACAGCCTTGCAACCCAATATTACTTCAGTAGGTACTTTGAGCAGTTTGGCAGTTACTGCTAACATCACCGGCGGCAATATCAACACAGGTGGGCTCGTTTCAGCAACAGGCAACATCATTGGTGGTAACTTGAACGCTGTGGGATTGAGTTTGAGCGGCAACGTGATTAGCGCAATAAACATGACAGCAAACATCACAACAACGGCCAATGTGTACGCCAACAATATCAGTGCTACAACAGCGATAAATATTGCAGGAGCACGGGCCGCAACAATAGATGACGCGGCTGCATTGGCAATAGCATTAGGATAACAAATGGCAAATACTTTTACACGAAAACTTCAACAAAATGTTGGTGCTACTGCAACCAAGATAGGCAACTATACAGTGGGTGCTGGTACTAGTACTGTGGTCATTGGATTAACAGTTACAAATACCACAGGCAGCGCAATTGAAGCCAACGTTTTTGTCAACAACGGAGTGGCCAACACTTATGTTGTGGCTAACTCTCCCATCAGTTCTGGAGCTTCTTTAGTAGTAGTTGGTGGAGACCAAAAAATAGTTTTAATAACTGGTGATTCAATCTATGTGCAAAGTACAGCAGCCACCAGTATTGACACAGTAATGAGCATAATGGAAATTACCTAATGAGTTATCTTGGTCTTCAACCTAACACCCCGCTGCTGAACACCAGTACTCAAACATTCAGCGGTAACTCAGTGGCCACACAGTTTACACTGGCCAGATCCGTAGCAACTGCCAGTGATCTTGATGTCATGATTGGCAGCACCATGCAACGTCCGTTTACGGATTATGTTGCAGGTAACATCAGTTTGCAATTCACAAGCCCGCCAACCACTGGCGCAAACAACATCACTGTGACATATCGTGCTGGTGCGCTGAACAGTCTTGACTTGACAGTAAACACATTCAATGCAGGTACTGTGGCAGCACCAGGTGTTGTGAGTTTGGCAGCAAACAACACAGGTATCTACTGGGCCAACGCCAGTTCAATAAGTGTGACAGTGAGTGGTACCAATCGTGCCACGTTTATGGCCAATGCTGTCTCAATCAGCACAGACACAGGTGCGCTGATTGTGGATGGTGGCGCAGGTATCGACGGCAATGTTAATATTGGCGGAAGAGTTGCCATTGTTGACACCACCGAAAGTACCAGTGTATCAACTGGCAGTTTTAAAACATCTGGTGGCGTGGGTGTGACGGGCAATTTGAATGTAGGAGGCGACATTACTTGTGTGGGCGACTTTACAGTCAATGGTACATTTACTACCACAGGCACAGACAGTTTGGCTGTTACTGATCCATTTATTTTCTTGGCTGAAAACAACCCAGGTGACACATACGATTCGGGTGTTATATCGCAATATTTTGATGGTGCCAATCTTCGTTATACTGGTTACTTCCGTGACATAACAGATGCCAAATACAAGTTGTTTACCAACTTGTTGACACAACCTACCACAACAGTTGATACCACAGATCCCAGTTTTGAGTACACTGATTTGATCTTGGCCAACGTGAGTGCCACTGGTAATGTCAATGCCACATACTTTGTTGGCAATGGTGCAGCACTCACAGGCATTTCAACTAGTAGTAGTAATATTTTTAACGCCAACACATCGGTGGCTATTGCCGCAGTTAATGCCAATGTTAACATGGTGGTTAACAGTGTACAAATTGCTAATGTATGGTCTGGTGGTATTAGTGTTGTTGGTGCAGTAGCAGCTTCAACCACAGTCAGTGCCACAGGCAATATCATTGCTGGTAACGTTCAAACAGCAGGTGTAATTACTGCTACAGGTAATATCACATCAGCAGGAAATATTTCAGCAGGTAATGTTGTGGTTGGCGGAGCAGTGAGTTCTGTAGGCAATGTCACAGGCGGCAATATCATTGGCACCACTGCTGTCAGTACCGCAGGCAGTGTGGTTGGCGGTAGCTTACGCACCAGCGGCATTGTGTCAGCCACAGGCGATATATACGGCAATAATATCAATGCTGCTACGGATGTTACTGCTGGTGGCAATATTGCTGCAACTGGTGACATATCAGGTGCCAGCCTCATGTTATCAGGCACCGCAAGTGCCGCTGGAAATATTACTGGCAGTTATTTCTTAGGCAACGGCAGCCAATTAACAGGTATTGATGCCACAAGCATACAAAACGGTACCAGCAATGTTCGAGTTGTTAGTTCGGGCGGCAATGTCTCAATTGGAATTAGCGGCACATCAAACATAGCAGTATTTGCCACAGGTGGCGCAAATATCACCGGCAACTTGGGTATAAGTGCTGCTTTGAGTGCATCAGGCGCAGTAACACTACCAGGAACAAATCAATCAATCTCTATTGGTACCGGACAAACAACAGGGCTGTTAACATTAGGTGGCCCTACTCAAACTGGTGCTATTTTAATTGGGCAAAGCACGTATCCACAAACAGTGGCCATTGCCAACGGTGTTTCGGGCTCGGGCAATACTAAAACAGTTAGCATTGGCGAAGCAGGGGCAGCAGGCTCTACTACACTGATCAATATTGGTCCAGTCACAGCCACCACAGCCGCAGGCACAGCAACATTCAACACTGCTACCATAGTAGCCATTGCTAACACATCAGGCACAGCACTCAGTGTGGCTGGTAATGTTACTGGCGCCAATATCAACACTGGCGGCAGTTTTACTGCTACTGGAAATATTGTTGGCGGTAATATTGCTACAGCAGGATTGATCACAGCAACTGGCAATGTTACGGGCGGTAATATCATTACAGCCGCCGCAATGAGTGCGGCCTCAGTTAGCGCCAGTGCCAACGTTACTGGTGGTAATATTATCACCAATGGTGCAATATCAGCAGGTGGACTGATCAGCGCCACAGGTAATATCACCGGTGGAAATGTTGCCACAGCAGGATTGATTACAGTCACAGGAAATGTGCAAGCAGTGGGCAATGTAGCAGGTGGCAATATTCTTACAGCCAACTTGGTGCAAGGTGCCACAGTCAGTGCTACTTCTAACGTATCTGCTACTGCTAACGTTATTGGAACTTACTTCCTGGGTACCGGGATCAGTCTAAGTGGTAATATTATTTCTGGTATCAGCACAACCGCTAATATTACTGGGTCTAATATTATTGCAACAGCCGCAATGAGCGCAGTGAGTGTGAGTGCAAGTGGCAACATCACTGGCGGCAATGTGTTAGGTGGCGCCAATGTCAATGCTACTTTGTTTACAGGTACCACAATATCAGTAGCAGGCAATATTACTGGTGGTAACATTATTACTGGTGGAGCATTATCTATTACTGGTGCTTCTCAAGCAGGCAGTTACAGCACAGTTGGGTCAGTCACTGCTGGAAGTCTAAATTTGAATCTTGGCACGGCCAACATTGGCAACATTACCAACAGCAACGGCAACGGTGTGGGCAACATTGGAAATTCTACAATATATTTCAACACAGTATTTGCCAAGGCAACGTCAGCACAATACGCTGACTTGGCAGAATGGTATGAAGCAGATGCTGACTACCCTCCAGGTACAGTGCTTGTCTTTGGCGGCGACAAAGAAGTTACCGTGGCCATTGGCATCAATGACGTGCGTGTAGCAGGTGTGGTGTCTACAAATCCAGCACATATCATGAACTCTGGACTCAAAGCTGAACACACAGCAGCATTAGCCCTGACAGGTCGTGTACCAACACTGGTCGTTGGCCGAGTGGTCAAAGGTGACATGATGGTCACAGCCGGAGGCGGACGGGCACAGGCCTGTGCAGAACCTAGAATGGGGTCAGTGATTGGTAAAGCATTGCAAGATCACCCAGGTGGCCAAGGCATGATTGAAATTGTTGTTGGAAGAATGTAAGGATAACAAATGGCATATTTAGGTAATACACCGCAGATTGGGCAATATCGTAAAATGGACAACTTGGTGTTTGACGGCACACAACAAACTTTTGACATTACCATCAGCAATGTGCCATTTAACCCACCTACAGCCTATGCCATGATGGTGAGTTTAAATGGTGTGATACTGAATCCTGGGGTTAATTTTTCAATTTCAGGGTCACAGATCAGTTTTGCAACACCGCCGGCAGCATTGACACCGTT
Source organism: Ophiocytium majus (assembly GCA_032358315.1). Lineage (NCBI taxonomy): Eukaryota > Xanthophyceae > Mischococcales > Ophiocytiaceae > Ophiocytium > Ophiocytium majus. The sequence continues at coordinate 11,674 of JAULBY010040355.1, forward strand.
CTTTGGCTTGCTGTTTGGAGATACGCTATATACAGGCACACCCAGCGATGCCACTGTGACAAACAGTAAAATTGCACAGGGTACAATTAATTACGACCGGTTCAGTGTCAACACTCAAGCAACGTTGACAGCAAATCAAATCATATTTGGAGTTTAAGAAAAATGGCAAGAAAAAGAATATACGAGTACGTATTCACACCAGGCACAGCAGGTCTAGGAACAGTCAAAGTCCAGGATCGTATCAACCTGGAGGACTTCTTGGCCATATACGATACCACAACAAACGCCAGCATCTACAACTTTGGAGCACCCACACAAGGTGGCACAGTGAGTTGGGTCAACGGCCCTACTGCTGATTTCCCTTCAGCCTATGCAGGCGTTACTACACTGAACTTGGATTTAGATACCAGCAGTTTGAGTTCCAGCGACAAGTTGACCATTTATGTTGAAGACCGCAATCTCAGTGTTCAACCCTGGGACTTTGGTATGGATGCCATTGGTCGCGAACGTGTGAGCAATCCAGAGTCGCTGATTGACGCTGACTTTGAATATGGTTTGCAGAATACCAAATGGCAGAACGTGAGCACCATCAACAACATTCCCAGTTTCTATGAAGACGTTGGGGCTGATTTGGTGTACAACACCAACGGTTATGCTACTTTCTTGAGTAGTACCAATTTGTTGACTAGCAACGTTGACACTTCAGTCAACACCGCAGACGCTGGCACCCCACCGTTTATCAATGATGATTATGCATTGTTGATCAGCCAAACACAAGGCAACGTTACACCGTTTGTTACCAGTTACCTCACTGCCAACGTCAACAGTTCAGCAGAACGTACATTTACTGTGGCCAGCACAACTGGCGTATCCGCGTTGGATAATATTATTCTAATAGGACTGCCTACCACTGGCGGAACCACCACAGCAGTCAGTAACATTACCAGCACGGCTACAACCACAGTCAACGTGGCCAATGCAGCAGGTGCAGGTATTGTGGCAGGTACTTATATCATTGTAGAAACCAATACAGCCAACATATACGAAGTAATGGCAGTTACTTCAGTTGCTACCAACGCACTTACTGTGGTACGCCAAAGCAATGGCAGCAATCCTGGTGGTGTCAACATCAACACAGGCAATGATGTATTTGTGGTCAGCACATTGGAAGTTGCACAAGTACAAGAAGTCACAGACTCAACCACACTGCAACTCAATCGTGGTTGGTACAACATTCCAGCAGCCAACACATTCCCCGCTGGTACAGTGTTCCAGAAGTTGAGTAGCAACGTGGAACTGGTCAAAATGACCACAGCCAGCACAGCGGTCAACGGCACACAAACCATTAGCCGAACACAGTTCAACACCACAGCATTGACTGGGGCAGGCATTGGGTCACCGTTGATCCGCATGACTGGCATGTGGTATGGCGGATCAAACACCGTTCCTCAAGTTGCTGTCAACGTCACAGACACTCCGTTGGATGCCAACGAATACATCAGCATACAAAATACTTCAGCAACCAATGCTGAAGGCATCAACATTGTATTCTTGGGCGAAACCAACAACTTTGCTTACTACCCACGCCGAGCACTTAATGTTGCTCCTGGATATCCAGTGAATCAAACTGACACTGCTGTTCGTCAAGCATTTCCTTATTCGGGCGCTGATCTTGATGTAGTATCAGTGGCCAGCGACGGCGGCAATCCCAGCATCATCACTGTGACTACACTGTATGCACATGGATTGTTCCCAGGATGTCCAATCACTGTGGACATGACTGCAGGCACAAATACCAGTTATGCTGAAGGATCGTTTGTGGTCAATGCCATTCCCAGCACAACCACGTTCCAGTTTCAAGCCAAAACAGGCGCTATTGTTGGCGGTAGTTTGGCAGCAACTATCAACGTGCGAAGCAATGCTGTG
>JAULBY010040366.1:0-13597 GCA_032358315.1 Ophiocytium majus
GCACTCCGTCTCCACTGCCGCTGCGGCAGGAGGCGGCAGCGGCGGCGGCGGAGGGGGGGGGCGGCGAGGCGGAGAAAGGTGCGCGGCGCGCGCGCTATTGCCGCACCGGCGGCAGCATCGTCTGCACCAGGTCTGCCGCAATGTGCAGGGTGGCGCGCGGGCGGCCGGCCTGCCTTGCTTTACGCCCCATGTCCTGTGAGGGGGGAGGCGGCGGTGCGGGGCGCAGACAGCGGGGTGCGAGTGAGGTCAGTAGACAGGGTGCGTGTGGGCATGGGCGGGTGGACGCAGTGGGTCAGCGGCACGGCAATGTGGCTGCTGAGCATGCGCCAGGCCTGAGGCATGCGCGCGCACACCGTCAGTCATGGGTAAAGGGCGCAGGGCCAGCTCACCGAGGCTCTAAACAGGGTGTGCCTTATACTGCACATATAAGCTACAGGCACCGTGTACATCAACTTGAACAGGACCACCAAACTTCAACGGCATATGCACAGTTCCCTGCGGCGCAGGCGCCCTTTATCAATTGGTGCGGTGCAGACCCTCACGTCCGCGCCAGCGCACCTGCAGGCGCGCCGTGTCGCGCAGCAGCTCGCTGACGGCGACCGCAATGCCCGCAGGGGCGGCCCTCCCAACTTCAACTTTAAGCAAACCACTAAACTTCAACAATATTGCACAGTCGGTGCTGGAAGTAGAACTTCAGCAGTATCACATACTTCAAATGCATCTTCACGGCGGCGCCACGCACCTGCAGGCGCGCCGTGTCGCGCAGCAGCTCGCTGACGGCGACCGCGATGCCCGCAGGGCGGCACTCCCAACGTCAACTTTAACCAGGCCACAAAACTTCAACAAAATTGCCAGCCCCTGCAGCCGAGTCGCCCATCCCACGATCTCCCCCCCAAAAGGAATATCCATTGTCACATACCTCAAACTCATACCGTAGTATTATTTGGTGCACCGCCTCAGTAGGAGCGCCAGCGCACCTGCAGGCGCACCGTGTCGCGCAGCAGCTTGCTGACGGCGACCGCAATGCCCGCAGGGGCAGCACTCCCAACTTAAACTTTGAAAAGGCCACAAAAATTAAAACGAAATACTTCGAAGTATGCGGAGTTCCGTGCGGCGCAGGCGCCCTTCATCAATGGGTGCAACGCCTCACGGCGGCGCGACGCACCTGCAGGCGCGCCGTGTCACGCAGCAGCTCGCTGACGGCGACCGCAATGCCCGCGGGGCGGCGCTCAAACAGGCCAAAGCCGCCGTCCGTCACAAACGGCACGTTGCCGACCTCCTGCCCGGGCATGTAGGATGACAGAATCAGGGGCACGCCGAGGGCGCACGCCTCCGCAATGGTGCCGGGCCCCGCCTTGGTCACGAGAACGTCCGCGGCGGCCATGTACATGTCCAGGTGCGGGATGAAGCCCAGCACGGTGACGCGCACGTTGGGGGGCCAGGCGCGCGCCGTGAGGGCGGAGCGCACGGCCTCGTTGCGCCCGCAGACCACCACCAGTTGGCTGTGGCGGCGGCGGTTTGCGGTGGGCAGGGGAGGGGTGCGCATCAGTGTGGGCTCGCAAAGTGTGACAGTGGTATTCAGTGCTCGTGCACTGTTTACAGCGCGCCGTGAGGGCGGAGCGCACGGCCTCGTTGCGCCCGCATACCACCACCAGCTGGCTGTGGCGGCGGCGGTTTGTGGTGGGCAGGGGAGGGGCGCGGGGTCAGTGTGTGGTTGGGAGGGTGTGACAGGTGCAGTGCGCGTGGGTGGTATTCGGTGCTTGTGCACAGTGTAGAGAGCGCCGCGAGGGCGGAGTGCACGGCCTCGTTGCGCCCGCAGACCACCACCAGTTGGCTGTGGCGGCGCCATGAAGTTTTGCGAGGGTGCGTGGTGAGCGCAGTGGAGGGGCGTGGGTTAGTGTGTGGGCTGGGAAGTGCTCGTGCACTGTTTAGAGCGCGCCGTGAGGGCGGAGCGCACGGCCTCGTTGCGCCCGCAGACCACCACCATGAAGTGTTATGGCCAGCGCGGGCAGGGGAGAGGCGCGGGTTAGTGTGTGACGGTTGCAGTGCCCTTGGGTGGTATTCGGTGCTCCTGCGCTGTTTGGAGCGCGCCGTGAGGGCGAAGCGCACGGCCTCGTTGCGCCCGCAGACAACCACCAGTTGGCTGTGGCGGCGGCGACGGTGTGTTGCGAGGGTTTGTGGTGGGGGCAGGGCAGGGGCGCGGCCTAGTGTGAGGGCTGGGAAGCGCTCGTGTACTGCTTAGAGCGCGCTGTGAGGGCGGAGGCCACGGCCTCGTTGCGCCCGCATGCCACCACCATTGGTGGCGGCAGCGCCGCCGTGAGGTGTTGCGAGGTTCTGGGTGGGCAGGGGAGGGGCGCGGGGTAAGTGTGTGGGGTGGGCTGGTGGGATGTGGCCACGTGCGGTGTGCGTGGGCGGTGGTATTCGCTGCTCCTGCACTGTTCAGTGCTTTTTGAAGTGTATTTTGAGCCTTTATTTTGCTGAGGCGTGTGTAACCGAGGTGGGGATGAGGTCCGCAGGAACAGAGCCCAGTCTGATGATACGTGCCAGCCGCCAACACAGGTTCTTTTCGTGCCCATGTCGCGCAAGACCATGCTGCTGAGCACGGCTTGCGTGACATGCTGAGCGCTCGCAGTGCTGCGGCAGGCCATGCTCATGGACTGGTGCGACACAGCTACCAACAAAAAAACCTGCTTGCGAGTGTGAAACAGTGCAGGCTGCGGCTGCACGCCCGCACTGCCCCAACGCCAACTTCAATGTGCACTCAAAGTGCAAACATGGTGCCCCTGCTTGCTCTGACATGAAAGCAGCCGCTGCAGCCATGTTTGTGCTGTCGTAACCGGTGCTGCTGGCACACAGCGCAGCACTACAGCACTACAGCACCACCACCTGGCACACGCGCAACCGCTTAGCGCGGCGCCAACCGGGCCGGGCGCATTGCTGCGCAGAATGCACTGCTGAGCATGACCTGGCGCCTGTAACCGAAGCCTTCTCTGCAGGCACGCACATGTGAGGCGGCGTTTTCGGAAAAAGCTGCGGCTGCGGCCAGGCTGCTGCCACAACATCCAGTATCAGCTACTTCAACAGTAGTACCTGCGCCTAAAGTCCGCACCCGTGGTGGCAACACACCAGGCTTTCCAGCAGGTTACGCGGCACCGGGGGCGGCCCGGCAGCCCTTTAGGCGCCGCTGCGCACACCCACTGGTTGCCCACACTGTGCTAGGCACGGGTCTGCCCAAGTACCAGCGGCCCACACGTGCTTGAGCATCGCGGAAAATAAGACGAACACCTAATTCTAACGGTTTCCATGCCAAGCCGCTTGTTTCAAGAGGGTTTATCGTGTCGACATGTCCTATGCCATGCCCTGTTTCAGACGCTCCCTGTTGTAATTTTGGTGCGGCGCCTTGGAGCTGACACTGCCTCGTCTTCTATTGACATTCCTTCTGTAGAAGTATGAACATATACTTCTGAAGTGTACTTTCAGAAGTACAAAAAAATCTTCTAGAAGTGCATAAATTATCGGATATACCTTGACTATAACGGGCGGCTGGCGTACCAGCAACGGCGCGGCCGCTGCCATGAGTTTGTGTGAAACGTATATCTCACATGCATCACAACCCACCTGGGCGCGACAACTCGGAATAACACTACAAATACCTGTACAATAGAATTGGTACCGTGAAAAAAATACTGTGCAATAACGCGTTATTTCTAGTTGACGGTATACCGTGATAACTAACTGTTGGCCTACGCGGTATGCGTTATCAACACCGCGAAATAACTATTGCCAAATTCGGGCCTAATTTGGCGGTGTTGGAGTCTTCGCGACGCCATCCCCCGCCCCCCCAGCGTGGCTGCCACCATGGCAGCGCCCCTGCCGGTCGGAGCTCACCGCAACAGGGGGGGCACATGTAACCAGGCACACACACCCACGATGGGGCGAGCATCCGCATGCTGGGGGGGGGGGGGGGGGTGCCACTGCCGATGCGGCTGCTGCGGCAGCAGCGCCTCGCACTCCAGCTAGGGGTGGTGCTTCACACCCTGTGCTTGGCGTCGCCGCCGTCGCCGCCCACAGCGCGTGCTGCCATAGCCTGGCTGGCCCTGGTGCCCTTTGATGAAAGTGAAGTTACATTGCCAACTTCAACATCGAACTTCAACTTTTACGGTGAAAGTACCGCAAACTAGCGCGAGCTGAGCCACATACCGCGACAACTAACTATTGCTTCGCGGTACCAACTCTACTGTACATAGCCTCAAGTTTGTCAAAACTGTGCCCAACGGATTTTTTTTCCAACGGCGGCTCCCAAACACGCCCAAACTTAACCCCAAAACGCACCTGAGTGGCACGTCCGCACTCAGCTGCAGCATGAGCGCGAACGTGCCACTCAGCACTCACTGCACACATATCTCATGTGCGTGACACTTCACAAGCACCCATGACTTCCACATAATATCAACTAAGCGCCGACACTGCTGGCGGTCCCCAAACACGCACCTGAGTGGCAGTCCGCTCAGCCGCAGCAGTTCCACCTCGTACGTGAAGTGTGTGTGCAACGTATGTAACGCATGTATCACATGCATGTCTAACCCCACCTAGGCGTGACCACTTGGAACAAAACACCATTCACAAATGCCTACAAGTGCCTCAAAAATGTCAGACACAATATTGCTATTGCAACAGCGGCCCCCAGATGCGCCCAAACTTCGCCCAAAGAACGCACCCGAGTGGCAGGTCCGCGCTGAGCTGCAGCATGGAGACCACAAGCATGTACACCCATATCTCATGTGCATTGCAACTTCACCCCATATCTCATGTGCATTGCAACTTCACCAGCGCCCAGAACTTACACAGAACCAGCAACTTACAGGTGCTTCGACGGTTCCAGATGAAGGCAGACACCAAGCGCGACTTTCACCCAAAAAACGCACCCGAGTGGCAGGCCCGCGCTGAGCTGCAGCGCCATCTGCGAGGCAATCTCACATGTATCACGCGCATAACTAACCCACCTAGGGGCGACAACTTCCTACGTAAGTAGCACTATTTACAAATACCTACAAGAGCCTAAAAATTGTCCAACATTGCATAGTTTTTGCAACAGCGGCCCACAAACGCCCAAGAACGCACCTGAGTGGCAGGTCCGCGCTGAGCTGCAGCGCCATCTGCGAGGCAATCTCCGACAGCCGCCCCACGCCGTCGCCGCCGCCCACCAGCAGCGCCGTGGGGGCGGACTCCAGCAGTCCCAGCCTCGCACGCGCACGCCCCTTCGGCGGCGCCGCGCTCGTCCCCCAGAACTCCTGCCGGATCGGCAGCCCCGTGAGGCGAACCTGCATTTACACGTTTTGTTTTGTTTTGGTTTTGAGTCTGGGAGGTTTTCGGAGTGTTCGGAGACCGCGCAAGGGGTACACCTTTGGCGGCGCCGCGCTCGTCCCCCAAGGCTCCTGCCGGATCGGCAGCCCCTTGAGGCGAACCTGCACAATTTTTGTTTTTGTTTTTGAGTTGTCGGAGTTTTCGGAGCCCCCGCAATGGGTTATGTAGGGCGCGCACGGCTATCCAACGCGGTTCGGGCATTGTTTTATACGTATGTGTGACGTGTGTTCGCATGTGAACAGCCCCGTGAGGCGCACACGGGTGTCCACACAGTTAAGGCGTCCTGTGAGTGATTTTTTTTTTCTGAATATTTGCTTTTGGCCGGCATCCAGCCAGACATAGAAAGCGGTCCTCAAAGTATTTATATGCTATGACACGGGGCGCCCTGCGGAGAGTGCACAACACAGCACACGCAGGTTGTAGTTGCCCCCCCCAGCCCCACACCCCTGCCCCTTCTGCTCGCTGTTAGGGTGCACTTCGATTTTGCAACCCACTGTCAATGGGCGGGCACGGTTGGCGTGCGCCTGCCTCACACAGCTAAGGTTGCAAGCAAACTAGTGATGGGCCATGGCGTATGACGTACTTCAAAGTATTTTTAAAAAATACAAAATACGGCGCATGTATACATGCGTCCGAATATGCAATAAACGGCGCATTTGCCGTACAGATACTTTCATTAGCATGCGTGATACGCCGCTCTTACATACGTTATAGGGCGTATAGTGAGAAGTGTGCACGCTGCGACCCGTCACCAGCAAAGACATATACCGTGTGGTATGGGCGTGCCAGTCGCTTGCTTCAAGCTTGCAGATGCCCTGTCAGTACTTGACGCGCTGAGCAAAGTTATAACATATATATATAAATACATATATATATAAATATCATATAAATAAATATATATTTATACATGGAAGTACTTAAGCAGCATACAGTACGTCACCCCTTGCGTGGGTCTCATCCCAGGGTGGCGGCCCCTACCGGTGGGCAGACCTGAATTTCGTCGCTCCTGGATTACTTCTTTTGTACGCAAGTAAATGATGCGTAGTGCATAGGTTAGGCCGGCTCCGCAACGCCCACCTTTTCAGCCTTGAGCCCGTGCTTGCAGGCAATGCGCCGCAGCGCCTCCGTGGGCACGTATGTCACGTCCGTTCCCTTGTGGAACCACGTCGGGTGCGCGCTCGCCAGATCCGTCACGACAGTTACAAACGGAATTGCCCGCTTGCCCCCGCCCAGCCGCCGGAGCGCCTGGCGACAGCGGCAGCGCGCGTGCTCAGCAGATGTGTGTGCACACCCCAGCACCCATGTGTGGTGTCGCTGTGCGGCTAGGCATTGCCAGCAATGACCAGGGCAACAACGCGCCGATATGATTTGGCGCGTGTCCATGCACAGGCTAATAAAACCATACTAGAATGGCACTCGCTGATCGCACGCGTGCACACTGGCAGCACCAGCAATCTCATGTACCGCTGCTACACTGTACATCGGCCCTGGCAAGCAGTTACCTACTGCACTAACTGCATGGCAACACTACGCTCATGCGCAAAATTTTGGGCGCCCTGGCCAAGGCATTGATATGCATCACAGCGCACTCGCGATGAGTGCGAAGTAATGTCAACCCCCTCACACCCGCAGTAAAGCGAGACGCGCATCAACTCAAAACTTTGAGGTAGCAATATGTACATCATCAGTAACCACATGGTCAGTGACAGGCTTCCGTACCCCGCAGCTAGACCGAATGCTACACAAAATCAACGCATACTTAAAAACATGGCTAGTGCACGCTATGGTACAGGGCGCTCGGGCTCACCTTCAGCGGCAGCTCCTGGCACAGCGGGTGGACGCTCACGACCAGGTCCGGCTTGTAGTCCGTGAGACACCGCGTCACGCCGCCCAGGCACAGCAGCCGGCACCACGCCTCCGCCAGCCTAAAAAGCATTTTTACACGTGCAATAATGCATGTATAGTGCCAGCAGTGAGCGCAAATAAACAGGGCTGAGCATGGCACAAACGGGGGTAAAAGCGGGAGAATTTTAATTTATTGTCTCTGTGGCCCAGAACTAAACTAACTCATCCCACAAGCCGCGTTTTTTTTTTTCACCTTGACTCACACAGCTTTGTCTGCGCCACCGCCAGCCTAGGAGGTACATGCGAAAACGTAGCGTGCCAAACAGTGACCGCACGCACCCAGGCTGAGCATGGTGAAACCAGCAGACTTGACGTGCGCGCCCAGAACTTGGACCATTTCCCCCAGCATAACAACTGTTTTTCACATCGACCCACACAGCTTTAGCGGCTACAGCCCCCTAAGCAGTCACACTTGGATAAGTACGTTGCATTGGACCGAACCCAAACGATGGGGGTGGGTATAGTACTTCAGGAGCCGCTCACATTACTCCAAGTGTAATTTGCCTGAGCGACTACTATAGCTGACAACACACGTGAAAATAGAAAGCAGTTTACTTGCTGCAGCCGCACACATAAAAAAAAACAAATATAACTTGCCCAAATAACTATGTAAAGCGGCCAGACGGCAGTTACAATGCAATGCACACAGGGGGGGTGCCCTGCGCGCTGCATGCACACGCGCTGCACGCACTCCGCCTCTTGCGGGCAGTACCCTCACAGGGCCCGTAGGCGCGCATACCGAAAACATAGGTGCGCCAGCAGCTGCACGTGGTGCTGCTGAGCAAGCAGAAGCTGGGGAGCGTCACCCACCCGCGGAAAACGGGCAGCCGCCCCAGCTCGTACGCCAGGCGCCACAGCAGCGGGCGCCGCCCCAGGAACCGGTACGTCTGCACCAGCGTGTTGTACGGCCACGCGCCATACGTCGTCCACACATCCACTATGCTTGTGTTAAACTGAAGTATGTGCGCGAAAAAAGGGGGGCGGGGGGGGGGGGGGGGGGGGGGGGGGGGGGGGGGGCACGTGCGCAAAGCACGTCGGATGTTGGTGCATGTTCGGACACGCGCCAACTGGTGGGTGCACAGTGCGGAGTTCCACACTTTTTCGAGACAGCCAGGCGGCCCAGCAAGAAGGGTCAACATGAGCATGGCGTGTTGAAAGGTGATGGCCGCTGAGTGCCGAAATGCCGCTGTTGTCGGCGGTTGGTACGGCAGCCCGGCTGGCTCGCCGCAACCCGTTCCCTCGGGGAGACGCCCCGATGCCTGCGCGCAGGGCAGGGCCTGCCTGACGCCAGAGAGGTGGTTTATAACCCCTGCAGCACCCTTGTCTGCCGTTCGCAGGCCATGGTAGCGAGGGCGCATGGCTCGCAGGCATGAAAACGGAAACAAGCACCATCGTCACCCTCCGGTCTCCCCCCCTCCCACATTGCCAGGCATGCACTGTCTGCACATGAGGCTCGGAGGGCAGCAAGGTGCGGAGCACACAAACGCCGCAGCCACTTCCAGTGCTGCACATGCCCGCTTCCGGGGTGGCGGGCGCGCCGCCGACACATGCGCTTGGCGTGTTTTCTGGCACCTGATCGGGATAGAGGGAGTTCAGTGCCGCCAGCAGCGCCTCCGCACTCGCTCGGTGCCCGCCGCCGGTGTCACTCATTAGGATGAGTATGTTTTTCTTGGGCTTGATCTGGCGTGGTGTGTGGGGGTGCTGCAGGGCCACGGCATTCTGCAGCAGGCAGCACAGCAACATGCAGGCACCGACCGGACCGGGCAAAGCGCCAGCACGTTGAAAACAGCACAACATCCAGCTGACGGTTAGCGCCGCGGCACCGCCGATGGGCGCCGCCAGAGCGCGGCACCAGGTTGCAGCAGTGTGGGCAAGGGAGTAGAGAGGTTGTTGGCGCCAGGCGTCCCCCTTGGACGCAGGCAGGCGCGTGCGTCCTAGCTCTTTCGCGCACAAAGCACACAACTGTCTCGCAGCCTGCCGGCGAGCATGGTGAGAGCCAGCAGCATGTGCATGCGTCACAAGTTGGCCGCCGGCAGCGCGGCGGCGAGCAGCTAAAAGGGCAGCGGATGGGGGCGGGCGCCAGGTGGGCACCGCACCTGCTGCGACAAGGGTGTGGCCTGCCCAGCAGAGCTCACCGCGTTCGCGTCGCCAGAGGCGCGCTCCAACGCCAAAGGGGCTTGGTCAGACCGAGGCTTGGTGCTGGTTGTGAGCCCAGGCGGCCCGGGTTGGAGGCCTAGGGCCACAGCGCTGGCCTGTGCCAGGGAGGCACAGGCCAGTGCCAGGCCTGCAGCCAGCAGGCACCTTGCTGGTCGCATTTTTGGGAAGCGCCACGCGTGTGTGTGTGTGCCTGTGTGCTTCATCGCCAACACCACATCGCCACATGCACATGCCGGCTCTCGCGTGCACAAATTTCAAACGCGATGCAATCGCTTCGGACGTGTGCACACGATGACGCATGCACGCGCGTGCGAACGATGATCAACCTTCCGCATTCATGAATGAAATCACTCGAACGCTGCTGAGCACTGTGTCGGCGGTGCGCGCGTAACCTGACTCAAGCCTAATCCAGCTGGGCCTATTTCATAACAAAAAAGGAGTTCCTAGGTGTAAATATTCATTCGCTGAGGGCTGCATGCATAACATGGGTGGGTCTTTAGATGAGCGCCCTACACACTGTAACAAGTCCAAGTGCTCGTGGCGGTTTTTTCTCACCACGAGAAGGCAAAGCTGCTCTTGACCACACGCCATCTCCGCTACACTCGGCGAGAACGCCCCTGGAGGCCGCTGGCAGCAGGCGCTGACACCTCACTTGCACCTCCAACAGCACCTTCTCGCTGCTGAGCGCACGCTTCACGTCGGTGCACACATGACACCCGGTCTCTGGATTATCACACAGACTTCAACATGCAACGGAGCGGAAACGATGCAGGATGTGTCCAAGGAGCCGCCCACTGAGGCACACACGGCGCTGTATCCAGGCAAATGTGGTTGCTATTGGTGAACAGGGCGGGCACATGAAAACTTGGGCGTGAACTCAGCCGCAGCAGGCGGCGCTGGGGGCCTCTCGCTCGGAGGCGTGACGAGCAGCTAGGAAGAAGGGAGGCGCACACATGAGCACCACGTGACGCCAGCGGCAGCAGCGCCGGGGCGGCTGTGTGACTGCGACCCTGCCCCATGGCGGAGCGAACCCTCCCCACACGCAAATCGCAAAAAAATCAACGGCTTGACTCACCGCAGCACAGCGCTGCACCGCCGCAACGGACCAACAAGTATGTGTGCTCAGCAACTGGCTGAGCACTCGCGGCTGCTGCTACTGAGCAGCCCGCCGCGACTACCAACTAACCCCCGGGCGTGGCACCCATGCCCGCCTCCTCCAAAACTCACAAGCGCCAGCGCGCCGGCAGTGGCAGCGACTGACGGGGGAAAATGCAGCGCTGCCACAGCGCGCGGCAGTGCTCAGCAGCTCTCTGGTATGTGGCCGCTGCGTGGCATTGGCGGCAGCAGTGGCAGCCACGGCAGCGGCTGCCGACGCCACTGTGCAGCAGCCACCTGTGCCAGCGCAGCTGCTGCCGCGCCGACAGCTGCTGCGGCCGTGCCGACAGCAGCTGCGGCCGTGCCGACAGCAGCTGCGGCCACCACTGTTCCAGTTGCTGCAGGAGCCTGCGGCAGCCGTCTGCTGAGCAGCTGCAGCCGTGCTCACCAGCGGCTGTGGCGGCAATAGCCCTGGCGCTTGCGAGCCGCAGTGTACACACAAACCGCCTGCACCCCTGTGTGCCGGCGTTCCACTTAGGCACATGCTCAGCACATGCAGAAAGCGCCTTCCGCACCCTGTCAGCAATAGTGCTGAGCACACCCGTACTGTAGCAGCGCTTATGGTCCCTGCTGCGGCAGCAATAGGCACCACCAACGGCGGCACTGCTCGCCAGTCACAGCAGCTCACTGCTCCCAGCCCGCAGCAGCAGCGCTGGCCACCCTGCGGTAGCGCTCACAACCTAGGCGGCAGCAGCCCCTCGTAGCAGCATGCCAACCGCGGCAGCAGGGCGGACCATGCACAGCAGCAGAGGCCCCCCAAACGCCCGCCTCGCGAGCTCGGCATCTCTGCGCTGTGCTCAGCAGCGCCCACCACCACAGCAGCAGCCGCGTGCTCAGCAGCAGCTCCCCCCCCCCCCCTCTCACACGTGTACACGACCCTCTCAATGGTGCCGTACGAGGTTGACTCACTGCGTGTGCTCAGCAGCACCGCGCCGTACTCAGCAGCACTGCGCTCTGCTCAGCAGCACCGCACCCTGCTCAGCAGCACCGTGCTCTGCTCAGCAGCACCGCACTGTGCTCAGCAGCACTGTGCTCTGCTCAGCAGTACTGCGCCGTGCTCAGCAGCACCGCGCCATGCTCAGCAGCACTGTGCTGCGCTCACCACCACCCACCGCCACACGCAGCAGCACCCATGGCGCTCCACAGCCCCCCCCCCACCCTCCCCCCCCCCTACACCATTGGCTCAAAGGTGTCGTACGAGCCCGAGTCTGAGCGCTGAACCGCCTCCGCAGCCTCCGCCGCCACTTCGTCGCTTGTGTAGCCGGCACTGGAAGCCATGCTCTCTGAGCGGCTGGCAGCGCCCCCCTCGCCGCTGGCGGCGTCTCCCCCCTTCTCGTCTTCGCGGACCCGCAGCTCCACCACGCCTGGGCGCAGCAGGATTGCACAAAAACGGAGCACATGGGCGTTTGTACCTTGTCAAAGCAGGTGTGCCATAACTTGGTACAGTGTGCCGGTGATGATGTACTAGTAGAATCGTGTCAATGCATACTTCAAAAAGTATATACTGCAGAAGTATCTATAGGTATGTACAAACACTGGCGGCATCCCGTTGTTGTCGGGGACTCGCAGCTCCACCACGCCTGGGCGCGGGGTTGCACAATGACATTCAGGGTTGCATAAGATGTTGTTACTTGTCAAAGCAGGTGCCGTAACTTGCTACGGTGTAATGACGTGAAAAACCCTGGGGCAGTCCCTAAAACTGGGGCCGTCCCCCTCTATTTCGCGGACTCGCAGCTGCACCACGCCTGGGCATGAAAGCGTAGGACAACAGGCATTTTTTTCCTTGTCAAAATAGGAACTTTGATTCATGTCCACAGAAAAGTGAACGCCTACAGTTGGGGTTGTGCAAACAACGCACAAGGGCGCTTGTTACTTGTCAAAGCAGGTGGCATAACTTGCTACGGTGTGATGATGTAAATGCACTGGCGCCATCCGCCTTTGGGTCGGGGACCCGCAAGTCCACCACGGGGTTGCAGAGAAACGTGTAGGGTTGCACAAACAACGTGCAAGGGCGTCTGTTTAAAGCAGGCGCCATCACTTGCTACAGCGTAATGATGTAAAAACGCTGGCGGCGTCCGCCTTTGTTTCGCAAACCCGCAGCTCCACCATGCCTAGGCGCAGCCGCGTTGAAAAAAAAAGGTAGAAAAAGGGCACTTTGTTTTGTCATTGTCAAAACAGGAACTTTAAATGTCCACAAAAAAGTGAACGCCTACAGCTAGGGTTGCAGAAGCAACGTACAGGGGCGCTTGTTGCTTGGCCAAGCAGGTGCCAGAACTTGGTACAGTATAATGATGTAAAAGACACCATAGCAATTTGCGTTCCAAAACTTGCTACAGTGTAATGATGTACTACTGTAGTAAAAGACACCATACTGCAGCAATTTGGTTGGTGGCCTAGAAAGTGTGTTTTGCTTAAGTTATGCATCATAAAAAACCACCCCAGAAGTCACTGCAGGCACTGTATGCTGGGCCAGCCACCAGGCAAGAGCACCAGACACGAAACCACGCGCGCCTGCGCCAAGCTGTCACTAGAACTATCATTTTCAAAACACCAGCCATGTATGTACGCTGTAAATACGCTCCATATACGGCGCATATATGCCTTGCTGGTACTTCGAAGTAGGTGTATACGTTTTCGTGCGTACTACCTTTTTCAAAAACATTAGTCATGTGCGCTGTAAATACGCTCCACATGCGGCCTTTGCTGGCATACGTTTTGAAACAACAACCCTACCTAGAAGCGCCCATGACCACCCGCACACGCCTGCGCCAGGCGGTCACCGGCACCACTTCCTTCACAACACAGCCACGCACGCTGTAAGCACGCTCTATACACGGCGTACATGAAAACTCATCTGGGAGCGATAAACTGCGTATTTATATGCTTTGCTGGTGTACTTCGAAGTATACCGTAACTGACGGATTATAACGCCCCCCCGCGTTGTCAGCGGCGGGGTTTCCTCTTGCTAGCACGGGGGGCGTTATGCAATGCACCCGCGTTATACAGAGTACCCAAA
>JAULBY010040377.1:0-13593 GCA_032358315.1 Ophiocytium majus
CCTCCTAGGGCGTGTCATCAGCCGCGACGCCCCTGCCTACGCCTCCGACGACGGCAGCGGTGGCGGCAGCGGCGGCGGCGGCGGCAGCGGCAGCAGCGACGAGCGTGGCGGCAGCGGGCGCGGCGCCGCGGCGCTGCTGTGGCGCCTGCGGCACCTGAGCGCGCCGTGGTTGCGCGCGTGGCTGGAGGGCGCCGTCGCCGCCGCGCCGCCGCTCGCTGCCCCCCACGGCGCCGCGCTGGTGGAGGCGGCCTGCGGGGAGCGTGCCTCGCGCGACGCACTCGGCGACGCCATGCGTCACTTTGAGCGCGCATGCCAGCTGCACGCCCAGCGCACCGCGCGGTGACACGTCCTGCCCCGCCTTGCGGCTGCTGCTGCGGTTGCGGCGGCAGCGCCGGGGTCAGTCAGTGCTGCTGCCGAGCACTGGTTTTGGCGCGGCGAGCTGCTGCTGCCTGCGAGTGGGCGGGATTTGCACAGGACTGCCGCCCATCACAGCCCGGGTCCGTGTTGCAGCTCGAATGCAATGCACTGCGCCACAACACAGCATTTGTCAAGTGAGGGGTGTGCGTTTCTGTCTATTAAACACGCTCACTCGCTGGCTGCTGCGGCTCTTCAGCTGAGGCAGTGACTCACACACGGCGCCGAGTGTAAAACCCACAGCCGGACCCTCATCGGCCTTCAAACTAGCCTGCCGCTGGTGCAACCAGGAGGTACGTAGGGAAGACAAGACTTCACTACCCTACTTACCCCCTGGTGCCGCGGGCGACAGGCACCCACAGGCACCCGCGCCGCCCGTGTCATTGCGCGTCTTGGTCGCTTCCAGATGGCTGCCGCGGCTGCGCTGCCGCCGCCGCCTGCGCCTCTCTCGCGCGCCTGTTGAGCTCGTCATAGTCGGCGGCGGGGCGCCGCAGTATGCCGCCGTTGCCGACGTCCCTGTTGGCCGTCCAGAACTGGCCCCAGCTCTGCCAGGGCAGGAAGCCGCCGCACGCGTAGCACTTGCGCGGCTGCGTGAGCTTGCGCCCGGTGCGGCTCACCGCCACGAGCCCGCTCCCGCCGCACACGGCACACGCGCGCTGCGTCACGATGCGCTGCGCAGTGTTGAGAGCGTGGCACAGTGTTCATGGCGGTGTGGTGGGTGGTAGGTTTGTCAGGTGCAAGAGTGGTTGGAGGGGAGGTGGACGCGGATGGGAAGCGAGGCCGGTGCAGGTTGCGCAATGGGCGGGAGAAGTGCCGTGTGTATAGGCTTTCACCAGCGCCCGTTTCTGTGTGGTGGTGTGTGGTAATTGATACCAAGACAACACTGGCAAGTTGGGGGGGATGAATTGTGTTGGCTGTTGCTGGCAGAGCTGATCGACACAGCAAGCAGCGTGCCACTGTTGAAGTTCTGAAGTTGCCAACGCCTTTCTCACAAGTTGAAGTAGGACACAACGTGGAGCAGAAAGCAGATGGTGCATGCACTCACGCTGCCGAACTCGTAAAGCGCCCAGAGGTACACGATGACGCCCGCAGCGCTTCCCGCCAGAATCTGTGAGAAGTTGTCCACCTGCTCTGGCGGGACGTATGTGTTCTGAGGCACCGCTGGCACTCCCAGCCCGGGCACCTCTTTCAAACTGTCGCTCGCCAGCACCAGCGCCGTCGCCAGAGCTTCTCCCAAACCTGCCTGCATGGAGGAAACAGGCGCTAGCTGCTGTGCTGACGATAGCGGCCGTTGAGCGGGCAGCAGCCGCGGCCGCCGTGCAGTGAAGGCATCCCCTGTCTGTGCCACAGCAGCGAGGACAGCGACGAGCAAAATCCAGGTGACGCGTCTATGAGGGGGAGTTGGGTGTCTCATAGCTGCCGTACTGTCTGTGCTGCTGCTGCTACAGGCGTGGCGAACTGCCAGAGTGTCTGTCACACAGTCTGACATTCGGCGGTGGCACAGCAGCGCACAGGTGGCCGTGTATGAGGCACAGCAATGGCTGAGTCACACGATATCACGCCTCACCGATACACCGGGGTGCACCGGAACGGATCGGGCAGAACGGGTCGGCCTGAAGGAGCGGCAACTTCATCCTGCTGCGCAGCCAGCCGCCGCCTGCTCCAGCAGCCACCAAGAGTACCTGTGATGCAGTAAATCGTATCCCCCGGAGTACCTTGGGCACCATGATTCGGCATGCAGCGGCTCTGGCGCGGTTGCGAGGTGCCGCACTGCTGGCCCCAAACCCCGGCCGCACCTTGACCTCCGCCGCCACCGCAGCTGCACTGCGGCACTGCAGGTGCTGCGTGGCCCTGCAGCAGCAGCAGCACCAGGGGAGGTGGCACCAGCAGCAGCCATCTCAAAGGCGGCTGCTGTCCAGTGGCAGTGGTGGTGGTGATAAGAAGGGCAAGCAGGGTGCTGGGGGCCTGTTTGACGACCTCAAGTCCCAGTTCGATGAGGCTGTGGCCAAGAATCCGGAGCTGAAGGAGAAGGTACGCGCACCCTTGCGCCGCTGTCCGGTGCCACGAGCACGTCACGATCTCGCAGCCACTTTGAAGCCAGGTGTGCTCTGCTCAGTTGCTGTGGAGCTGTGGTCTCACTTGGCTGTGCCCAAGTGTCCGTGCGGCGTCTCAAGGGGAAGGAAAGCATCGCGCGCAGCTGCTGCTGCAGGGGCCGTGCGCCTGCTTGGAGCAAAAAACACCTATGTTAGGGACAATGTTGCTAATCAATTTCAAACTGGCTGACTACCACATGCTTAAGGTGCTGCTTATATCGATTGCGTCAATCGTTCTGTCCACCCTGGCCGCAGCACTACGGGATCTTGCATGACCTCCGTATGCTGCGTGGGAATTCGAAGGCTGTATCCATGTGGCCCTGACACGGTGTTGTGTTGTGATTTACGCAGACACGCCTGCACTCGCTGCACGCTTGTGACCTGTGCACACACACCGCTGAACCGTGCTGCCTTGTGCCGTTACAGATGGAGAAGCTGCGGGAGCAGGGGCAGGACTTGCAGGATAAGGCAGGCGACAAGTGAGTGACACATCATTCACAAGTTGAACCACAACACAAGTAGTATTGCCGCTGTCTTCACAGTTGTTGAACCAGCCAGCAGACGGATTTCTAGTACTCCCTAACTCATGCCGTCAGGCAAGCTTTGCCTGCTGAGCACACAGCGATCAGGGTGCGCACCCACCCTTGCCAGGGTGTCCCCAGTGGCACTGCAGTGCATTCCACACCTGCTGCCACAGAGGCCTTTGTGCTGCCGGCATACAGGCATGCAGAGCCCCATAGATGCTGTCCCCCCCGAGCTCCCACAATTTCCACCCGCGGTGTGCCGACACGCTCATGGGTACGGTAATTGATGCTTGCGTGTACCCTTACTTCACAATGCAAAAGCACCAGGGCAATGGCAGTTCAGAACTTGGCACGCCGCACAGTGTGTCGTGGCCCCCGCCAGACGCGCGCACAACCCGCTTCTTGCGACTGCCATTTTCGCCCTCAGATTCGGCTGGGCGAAAGACGGCGCGGAAAAGTTTGGCTCCGCCGCTGCTCAGCGCGCGGAGCGCGCGCGCCAGGCCATGGCGGCGGCCGCGGAGAAGGTTTCTGCAAAAGCAAAGGAAACCGCCGAAACTGTCAGGGAGCGGACAGGCGCAGGCGCAGCCGGCGACGACGACTCAAGCTTTGTGAGCGCCAGCAAGAAGAAGTTTTCGCAGTGGCGCGGCGCGGGGGAGGGGGGAAAGGGGGAGGGGGGGGAGGGGGGGCGGGAGCAGGGTTGGCTGGGCCGGTTCAAGGAGGGTCTGAGGGACGCGGCATATGACCTGGTGGGCATGAAGGCGAAGGAGAAGAGCACGATTGTGAGAAAGCTGCGGCCGGTGGAGGGCGCGGACGGGAAGGCGCAGACGCCGGACAAGGACAGCGTCAAGGATGTGAGTGGCGGGGCGCGCGTGTGCCGGTGTGTGTGTTTTGAAGTTTGCGAGGTGACGGATGCGGTTGTGCATTGCTTGTTGGTATCTCAAGTTGTGTGTAGTGCAAGTCTGTGCTTGAAGTACGTTTGTAAACATGTGTGCGCGTGCACGCGGGAAGTTTTTTTCAGTCCAGTGTTTTGTGTTGGATATGGACGGCGTTGAGGGCGTGAGTGGGAGCGCGCCACACCTGGGTGTTTTTTCTTTGTGCGGGTGGGCAGTTTCGCAGTGCTGCTTTGTTTCAGTTCAATGTGTGCTTTTCTTCAATGGGCTACGCCTGACAGGCAAACTGGTGCAAACCGACGGTGCCAAGAAGGCAGTACGGGTGTGTGTGTGGGGAGGGTGCCACTACTTGTTCGAAGCTTTTTCGATGTTCTTCAGTTCGTCACGATGGTGTGGCGCTTTTGCGGCACGCTTCGTAACATGCATTGCAACTATATGTGCGCCCATGTTGGCTGGCCCATTCGGCAAAAGCTGTGGGCCGATGAAGGCTGTACTTAACCAGGCACAAAAACAGTGCAACGCAAGTGCGTTTTCCCGGTGCAGATCAGGTTTTGGTTTTTGGTCCAGGATGTGCAAGTGTGCTGTCTACGGTGGATGTTGGTGTTTAGTCACAATGCTGCGCATGCCACCACAATTGCTGATACATACATGTTCATACCGTAAATACTACTGTAGTATTTATAAATACAGTCATATCTGGAGTAAATACTTCGAAGTACTTCAAAGCATATACTAAGTATACTTCATGAAGTACATGTGTACAATACCGGTATACATGTATAATACCATATGGTACCGCATGTACTTCAAACCATACAGGACTGCTGTGTACGCAGACCCATGCAGAGGGTCCGTCGACATTTACTGCTCCGTATGCAGACCCATGCGAAGGATCCACCGACATGTACATCCCTGACACCAGTGTGCGGCTGGTGCCATGAGTGCCGCTGTTGGGCGCACACTATGTCAAACTACTAAGTTGAAGTTGCATGGGCGGTGCTCAGCGCATGCCATTGTCGGTCGCGAGGGTTTTGCCACCCCAAGCGTGCGGGGTGGCGCTGGTGCAGACGTGCACCACACACGACTCCGCATGTTGGCCTCGTGGGCTGCAACCAAGTACTTCAGGTACTTTAGTAGCCCCACTGTACTCGCAGCGGCACTGGCTATGTGCACCCATGCGATATGCCGCCTCCAAGTGCGCAGCGCACTGCGCACGCTGTCATGACCAGTCCAAATTGTATGCTTTTTAGTACTTCTTAGTATGGCGGCCATGTGGCGCAGGCCACCACCTCAGCTGCAGCTGAGGCTGCGCGCCCTTTGCAGTGCTGGCGGCACAACCCGCAGCCCTGCCGTATGGGCACTTGCAACGTCAGCAAAACCTTCACAGGCGCTCAGTTGCCCAGCCTTGTAATGACATCTTCGTTATCGTTGGCCAGTGCTGCCACCCTCGGTGTTCCCCCTAAAAGTCTGAATGATAGATGGACATGTGCGCATACGTATATGCTACTGTTTGTGAATGATATGGTGAAGTTCTGAACGGTGTGAAAGCTCGTCAGCAAAAGCGCAAGATGGCCATGGGTGTGTCTGTGCCTGCTGCCTGGTACCGTAAATTATGGTGTTCACCAAACCCCTTGTGTACTTCAGAAGTACAGTGCACTCGCGATTCAGTGCGGGGTAGTGCACCCCCGTAGCACCCCGCACCAAAGCAAGACCCGCACTAAAGCAAATAGCGCATCGTGTATCATCTATATAGAGTCATGTGGTCTGTGACAGGTCTCTGGACCCCGCATTAAACCGCACACCGCACTAGGTCAAAGCGAACTAAATCGCGAGGGCACTGTATACCGAAACTACAGGATCTTGAACAGTGCAAGAGATGCCCTTGTCCTGTCGTGCCAGGACAGGCGGCGTGTATGATTGTAGAAGTATGTTTTGAACATGAATAATGACTTGAGAACTGGTTTTATTGCACCAGATACAAAATACAGCGCATTTCTAAGTTTTTCTACGCCCAAAAGCGCGATGTACGGCGTCGTTGCCGTATAAATACGTTCAGCTGCATTCGTTATGCGGCGTATAATGCAGAAATTATACGCTGGGACCCATCACTATTCCTGACAGGGTCACGCGTTCCCTGCCATGTTTAAGGCGCAAGGTGGCGATGGGCGTGGCTCGTCCTGCTGCTGCTTGGCACTGGTACCAATCGTTACGACCTGGGTCGTGTGTTGTATGCTTCACTGACTCGCTTGCATGTGTCACGAGCGCTCATCGTTTACAAGCCATGTACAACTTGCTTTCCAAAAAGGCAAATCAACCATGAGCATGGCTTTTCGTGCTTTTCTTTGGCACTGACACCCATCTTTACGTACCGAGTCACGCAATTTATCTGCGCCGTGTGCTTCTACATATATGTATATGTATTTCAATATTCTATATAAGACTTACTTCATGTGCCACTTATGGGTTACACAGAAGTATTAATTTTACCGTGTGCGTGTGTTCACCTGTGTTGTGCGCACTCGCAGGTGGTGTTGGGACAGGTTGAGGCGCGCGACATGGCGGGCGCCATGGTACTCGTCAAGACCGCCACGGAGGTGTGGGAGGCGCTGCAGGCGCGGCTGCGCGAGTCGCAGCTCATCCGGGTGAGTCACCGCTGCTGCCGTGAATCAAATACTTTTAAGTACCAATAACACAACAGTTATATTTATGCAGCTTTCAATATTTTATACTTCGTACAATTGATTGATCATTGATTCATCATCGAAGACCGCCACGGAGGTGTGGGAGGCGCTGCAGGCGCGGCTGCGCGAGTCGCAGCTCATTCGGGTGAGTCACCGCTGCTGCCGTCAAATAATTGTGTTTTTGCAGCTATATTGTGCAACTGATCGTTTGCAATAAATACACTCCTTCTTCTTTGGCAGAGGCGCTGCAGGCGCGAGTCGCAGCTCATCTGGGTGACTCACCACCGCTGCCGCAAATCAAACGTTGTTGTTTTTTCACTGCTTACATTTTTTTATAATGATCGCTTTGTAACAAAAGCACTTTTTCTTTTTGGCAGAGGCACTGCAGGCTCGGATGCGCGAGTCGCAGCGCATCCGGATGAGTCACCACTGCTGCCGCCAAATAATTGCAGAGGGGCTAAAGGCGCGGCTACGCCAGTCAGAGTTCATCTGGGTAAGCCACCCGCCGCTGTCGTGAGTCAAGCATTGGTTTGTCCACAACTGAAGTTTGTGGTTTCAACTGGTCATAATCTAAACACAAAGCTTCTTCCATTTTTGGCAGAGGCACTGCAGGCGCGGCTGCGGGAGTCGGAGCTCATCTGGGTGAGTCACCCGCCGCTGCCGTAAACGGAATACCATACGGTAGTACCGAAGTACTACTATAGTAGTTATTTTGCAGCTACACATGTGTTTTACTTCATATAATTGATCTTTTTTTGTAAGAGCAGGACCGCCCGCCGCGCAGCCACCGCTGATGCAGGCGCACTGCGCGGGCGCGCAGGCAGGGGGCGTCTAAGCTCATTTGGGTGAGTCACACGCTGCCGCCATTTTGTGTACTTGAAGTACTTCTTAGTTGTGTGCGCAAATTTTATGTGGGCGGCTGACGTACAGCTGCAGCACAGCAGTCAACGGCTGCGGGGGTTGGCCCTCATCCGGGTGAGTCGCCGCTTGGGCGTGCCGCTGCGCCGGTTGTTTAGAAGCCATACGCGCAAACACTATTCTGTGGCGCTATTATGTGGATGGTATGGTGCGGAGGCGCAGCAGGCAGTGCGGGTGGACACTTTGCTGCTCGGCATGACCGCCCCCTGCCACGCGCATGCACGCGCTGTGCACATTGCGCCTCCTGCAGGACATCCTGGCGTGCACCCATGTACTTCTAAAGCACTTGCTTTTGCTATATTTGGTGGTGGTTTTTATCATTGGTGTGAAAAATCCACAGGACGACCATATTCTGAGCTGTATGCGCAAATTCGTGTATGCGGTCACGCCAGCTCCACTCCGTGTCTTGTGCCCTGTGCTCACATTGGCGCTGCCACGCGCGCACGCATGCGCGTTGCCCCCCCCCCCCCCCCCCCCCCCCCCCCCCCCCCCCCCCCCCCCCCCCCCCCCCCCCCGCCCCCCTCGCAGGACATCCTGGCGGGCACCCAGGCCGTGGGCAAGACCACCGGCGCGGACAAGGTCATCAAGAAGGCCCAAACAAAGGTGCGCTGCACGCGCTTCTTTTTTTCACTTCGAAGTACGTTGAAGTACTCTAAAAGTATCCAACTGAGCTCCAATGCTATAGATACACATGTATCCATGTACAGATAGGCATATATATAGCGTTGTTGTGAATCAGTGTCTTGGGGCGCAAACCTCTGTGGTCGTGGCGGCTCGTCCCTTGCATCACTTTGCGCGACCAGCTCACAGTTCATCTTAATGTTTATTGCATTTCCTTCAAGTATGTAATTGTGTGAGTGCCCCCCTCCATTTACTTTGTCCCTCGCAATGTTTTCGCCTGCGCATCTACTTCGAAACAAGACGGTATGGTGTCAGTTTCCCGGTATGGTGTCAGTTTGTGACTTCAACTGGGGTGGAACGAGGGCGCCACAGGGCTGCGCCGGCCACGTCAAGGGCAGCTAGCTGTGCCACCCATCATTATCAAGAGTCTGCAATGCCACAGTGGCAGGGCCGCCGCTTGCAGCGCCAAAGATGCCAGCCTGCCCAGCAAGCGCGTGTGGTGCGCGTGTGCACGCGGTGCCCCTGCGAGAGTGCCAGCCTTGCACAGCTGGGGTTGCGTCAACTTCAAAGTATACTTCAACTTCAACTTGTACTTCAACTGTTGGCAGGTGTCAGACAAGGTGGAGGACCTCGCGGAGACGTGGGAGACCAGCCAGCACCCCCTCGTCTACCAGGCATCCAGTGTCTGGGACAGGTACGCTGCTGCTCAGCAGCTGCTGGCAGCCGCACCACTCCCAATAAACTTTAGTGAGCGATGGTACTTTCAGACAACAGTGCACTGCACCCACCCGGATGTCTGCAGGCCGCAGGGCAGCCAAGTGCAGTGGCCATTGAGTCAAAAATCTAGCTACACACACGAACGAGAGTAACTTCCGCCAGCTGGCAATGCATCTGCATTTGTGTGTTCCGCATTTGGGATGAAGCTGCCAGCCTGTAACCCCTGTCGCCATGCACCCACACACCCCTCTCCCCCCCCCTCCCCCCTCCCTCCCAGCATGACTGCGGAGACCGAGGCGGGCGCTGCTCAGCGCTTGCTGCGGCGCCTGGACCCCTACTTTGACATTGAGGAGTGGAAGGCGGATCTGCAGCGCCACCTGCTGCCGGAGGTGATGGGCGCATGGTTTCGCGGCGACGACGCCACGCTGCGCCAGTGGCTAAGCGGTGCTGTGCTGAGCAAGCTGCTGGCGGAGGTGGACGCGCGCAAGCGGGCGGACCGCGTCATGGGTGAGAATTACTTGCCCCCACATGAGATGTGGTACAGGAGCAGTACTTTAACGTAAGCCTTAGTGCTGCGCCAGTGGCTGAGCGGTGTTGTGCTCAGCAAGCTGCTGGCGGAGGTGCACGCGCGCAAGCGGGCGGTCTGCGTCATGGGTGAGAATCTCTTGCGCCCACATGGAAAGCAGTTGGTCTACAGTTTAGGTTTGGGGCAGTAGCTCAGCGGTGCTCTGCTCAGCAAGCTGCTGGCGGAGGTGGATACACGCAGGCGGCAGACCGCTTCATGGGCGAGGCACGTGAGTCACGTGCGCGCACATTGCGCATGTTACATTGTAAGATAGGCGAGGCCTCTGGCTAAATGCCGCAGTGCTGAGCACTAGCTGTGGCTGGCGACGGTGGGTGCATGCCAAAATGGGGAACGTGCAGGTGCAGTGCATGCACTCCTTGAGCCCTGGAGCGGCCTTCCGCCCCCACACACACGCTGCACGGCCACTCGATGAGCTGACGCCACCCTTGCCAACCCCCCCCGTCGCGGCCGCCGCCGCCGCCGCTGCTGTGGTGAGCAGACCCACATGTGCTTGACATTCGGAACACGGATGTGATAGCGTACCGCATGGAGGGGGAGGCGGCGTCCAACCCGGTGCTGCTGGTCATGTTCATGGTGCAGCAGATCGACTGCGTGCGCAACGGCAAGGGCGAGGTGGTGGAGGGCGTGGAGGACCGCGTGCGCGCCGTGCACTACATTTTCGCCATGCGCCGCGACTATGACGAGAACGCGCGCGAGCTGCGCTGGCGCGTCGCCGACTTCCAACAAGTGGTGAGTGGCGTGGGGTTGCAAACGGTTTTTGCTGAAACACGGGGAATAAGATGTTATCTTCTTGAAGTATGTAACGACGTACTTCTGAAGTATGTGCGCCGCAACTACCACGAGAACGCGCGCGAGCTGCGCTGGCGCGTCGCCGATTTCCAACAAGTGGTGAGCGCCGTACTGCGCTCAGCAGCTGTTGGGGGATGCATGCCCTGTGTGTAGTTTGGCACTCGTTGCCGAATACCTAAGTACTATGGTTGGTCAGCAGCTGCTGAGCACAACCTGTGATTTGCGGTGCTCAGCGCCGGGTAGCATGCGCCGTGACTGTGACGAGAGCGCGTGCGAGCTGCGCTGGCACGTCGCCGACTTCCACAACAAGTGGTGAGTGCTGAGCAGCTGTGCTGAGCACCCACCTGTGGTGCTTGGCGCCCTGCACTGTGGTCGTGGCTGCGGCGCGAGCGCGTGGAAGTGGATCGGGGGCTGACCTGCTCCGGTCGCACCTGACACTCGAAGTAGTCGAAGAGCAGGAGTTGTGGAAACCGCACTTGCTGGAACCCGGCCTGGCCCCCGGTTTGGCTGGGCCGGCAGTAGCAACCCAGTTGCGGCTTAGCTAGACATCGGCAAACTGGTGATTCCTGTTTCGGGTGAAGTGCTCAGCAGCTACTTGGAAGTAGCTATTTTTTTATTATGCTTGCTGGTCGAGGTGGCTTGGCATGACGAGCTTGCTTGATGTCACCAAGCCGTTGCTGCTGCTCCACCAACGCCAGCGCCACCTCTCACCCCTCTCGCGCAACTGCCGCCCCTCTGCCCGTGCCTGTCCGCAGGGAGAGTCGGCCGCATTCTACTGAGCTGGCGCTTCGACCGGCACGTGCGCGGCGCTGTGTTGCGTCCGCTGCGGCTGCCGGCAGCACAGAGTGCGATGCCACCGCTGTGCCGCCGCAGCTACGGGTACTACGCACCTGAAATAGCATCACACCACCCCAGTGCCAGGTGGCTTTCTATGCGCGTCTGTGGTTGTTGTGTGGTGCTGGTGCTGATGCGGCGAGTCGGCTACCAACCGCTCGGCTACCAACCGCGCGGAGCGTGGTCAGGTTCGCACTGCAGTTGCGCGCTGCAGATGCAGCAGCGGTGGTGGAGCACGCAGAGGACTGGTGACAGCGGCACGTCCCCCCTGCTAGAATATGGGCACCTGCTGCTCGTATTTGTGTTGGCTGCAGTTGGCAAGTTGGCAACTGCCCAGGCAGCTTGTGTAACCACCCGTGTGTAATCAGCTTCTGCTGAGCAACGGCTTTGGGAACGCCCACTTTGATGATGCGTCTTTTCGCCAGTAGCTGACATCACACGTACACCCTACCTACCATAACTCCTGCGCACACACACCACCAGCAGCACACACCACGCCTGCTGCTGCTGGCCTACCGCCACACCCCCTTCCAAACAGACCTTCACCGCTCCACTACCTGCCACACACGCACAACCAACACACAATCACACAAGCGCGTGCCACGACCAAGTGCCGCTACCCCGCGCCCCCCCCCCCGCCGCCACCACCAAACAGCTCACGCATCAGCAGCTGATACGCTTCTGCGGCATCCCGAAAGGCCGCCGCGGCGCTGCTCCGCGCCGCCGCCGCCGCCCCCGCCCCCAACGCATCCGGGTGCACCTCGCGCGCCCTTGCCCTGAAGGCGCTTTTGACATGCTCCGCCGTCACCTCTGCCATGGCAGCATCGTCCAGACCCAGCTCCCGCAGTGCCTCCCGCACGCCGCCGCCGCCGCCGCCGCTGCAGTAGCCGTACGCCTCCCCGCCGCCGCCGCCGCCGCTGTGGCCGCCGTGCTGGCGGTAGTACTCGTGCCTGCGCCGGCGGTAGCTGTAGTCGTCGTGGTCGTCCCTGCTTTGGGTTTTGCCGCCGGGGTTGGTGTACGCGCGCCAGCCCTCCTCGCTCCACCCGCGCCGCTGCCGCTGCTGCTGCTGCTGTTCCTCCTGCTGAGCACCACCGCCCGCGTTGCCGTGGTCACGGGAGCGGGCGTGAGCATGCGGCGGCGGGGCGCGCCGCTCCTGCCACCGCGCCTGCTCAGCGCATAAGTGCACCAGCTGCTGAGCAGCCACACAAAAAAATTCTGGAGCCTTCATGCACTTGCTCATCGCACTGCTCGGAACTTTCTGGAAACTTGTCGATGGCCCCAAAAGATCTTGTGTCAAGTGCGTTTTTTTCACCATTCGTACCAACATGGTTTTAACAACCAACATGCACAGGAAAGCGCACTAATACAACTAGGTGATCTAGGCGAGCATCTGCACATTTTCGTACCTCCTCCCCGGCTTCACGCGCCCGCCGTTCACGTTCGCGCCGGCCGCGCCGCGCAGCATCCTCCTCATCGAAAACAAACTGCTGAGCATTTGCCTGCGCCGCCGCGGCCCGCATCCTCCGTAACAGGTCCGCAGAGTCCTGACCTGCGCGGTCACGCGCGCGTGCACGCGCGGCCGCCGCCTCGGAAGGCGCGTCCGCAGAAGTTGAAGTTTGGTTGCGGCGCTGGTGCTGGGAGGCCGCTGCTGCCGCGGCTGTGCGCCGGCGGCATGCGGCGGCCGTGAAGCCGGCATCCTGTGTCCATGTGGTGTGGAAGCCACGGTGGTGCATGGTCATGGGGATGTTTGGGAAGAAGCGGTGCTGCTGCTGGTGGGGGTGCTGCGGAGGTCGTGACCGACTGGGAAGATCGCATGCGCAGGGACGCTGCCGTTGTGTGTGTGTGGCCGGTGACAACGGTGGGCTCAGGATGTGCTGCCTGCGCCTTGCTGAGATGATGCCGCCGCTGGCGACGGCAGCGTCTGCCATAAGGCACAGACGCGCCACCAGAGGCACCGCAGCAGCGGCGCTGGAAGCGCAGCCCTTGCTGCACAGCATCGTGCCGCCAGATGAGAATGCTGCTGCTCCTGCCCGGTTGCGCTGTTGGCGGCCTGCCAACGAACGAGCAGCAGCTGCTGCGGCAGCAGTGAGGCCTGCCGGTGCTGGCAGCCTGGCCCACAGCGCTGCAGCACCGTTTCATGCAGTTTTTCTTTTTTTTTAACCCTCACACAAGGCGCACCAATTGGAGCACGAAAAGGGTGCCAGCGCACCCAAGTGTTACGCTGCTGCTGTTGCCGCGAGTGAGCGTCTGCTGCCGCTGTTGTTGGTGGACCACTGCTAAGTGACTGAGCATGCTGTGAACGCTGCAGCTGATCTGCAACAACACAAATCCAAATTGCTCAGCAGCGCCTGGGGAGCAGGCAAATTGGCGCGTCACCCACAGACACAAGAAGGTACACATACTTGCGCTGGTGGCTCGTTAACACCGCGAGGTGTGGCAGCGCCATGCATCGGGTGTGGCTGGTAGCCTGGCTGCCGGCGTCTGTGCTGGCTGCTGCCGCAGGGTGGCAGCAGGGCGGGATGGCCC